>MU665939.1:30650-40710 GCA_026770625.1 Nicotiana glauca
GGGGGGGGGGGGGGGGGGAGGTTCTTTAGGTTTAATTTAGGTAAGGGTTAATCAGGACCGTTGATCAAAATGATCAACGGTCAGGATTTGGCCGGGTATTGGGTTGGACAGATGGGTATTGGGCCTGGGGATTCCTGGTCTGGCTTATAAGGGCTTAAAATTGGGCTGGGCAATTTAGGCTGAATTTGAAAATAGGAGCCATTTTCAAATACCTTATTTAATTGATAAAAAAAATTTAAAAAATAACTAATAGGCTGTAAAAAAATAATTTTTTGTGCCTGAAAATATTTTAAAATAATTACTTAATATATTAAAAATATAAAAGGCTATTTTTTGGTAAAATAATGTAATAATGCATGCATAGACTATATTTGCAAAGTAATTACAATTGCATCATAAATTTAAATGTGGTTATTTGTGCAATAACTGAGACTTGATACAAATGCAAATAATAGAATTAAGCCATAAAAATTATTCTAAAACTATTTGTGATGCAATTTAGTGAATATTTTATAAAATAAATGCTGGGAGGAGTTAGTTAAAAATATTTTAAAATGCAGAAATACTAATTGATGCCCAGGCATAGTTTTGAAAATATTATGGAAAAAATTGGGTATCAACAAATGGCCAAACCTCTAGAAATTGACGAAGCTAAATGAAATTTGGAATGAGTGTTGAAGATGCTGAAGAAATCCGAGCTGATATCCAAGCTCTGATACCATAACAAAAATGCATGTGAGCTTAGATGAGTAGAGATCCCATGGAGTCTAGTAGAACATTCTGAGAGAAGAGAGAAAGAAGAGAGAATGAAGGAACCGAGATATTTTCTGTAAATTGTGAACCCTCAACTAATTTCACTAATTGTACAAGTATATATACATGTTGACTAAACTAATTGCCCATTGACTAATTTGACTAGGCTAACCACTAAGCTAACTACTAACTAGAAATTATATTACATAATACAATAACGAATATATTAACAATAATAACTATATTCAATAAGCTTAGAGAGGATGTTGTGGAGTAGTTTGTCTCCAATTGAATCTATCTTTTCTTCCATCTCTGTCGTTCTCCACCTTAGCTCCGCCATTTTCACTGGGTAGAGTATACAATTTTAAACCCCCACAGGCCTACCGTCAAGTCTTTTAGTCGGGAATTGAAATTGTTGGAGAAATATGGTAAAAGGAAAAGAAATGAGTATGATTATTGGGCAAAAAACATGCGTAAATCCAGAAGATGTCTCAAGTTATTTTGCGAATGAAAATATAAAAACAAGATTATAGTTTAAATGGAACATAATTAGTTACCCAAAAAAATGGAACTTAATTAAAGCATATTTTTTTAGATACCTAATTATGCAGAACTATAACTTTACATGAGTTTTTCTCATTTTTCTAAAATTGGCATTTTAAAAGAAAAATGGAAATGTCAAGGCTTTACATGATAAGTTCTAAATGTTCTCTAAAGCATCAATACTAATAGCCAACGCCAACAAGAGCTCAATTTATTTTGGAGTCCGAATACTCAAGGGCTGATTATGGAGGCTTTAAACCTTTGGAAGAGGAGAGCTACCGTTTAGGTACTTAGGTGTGCCCGTAAGTACCAAGAGATTGTCGATTCTGCAATATGAGCCCCTTATTGAAAAGATGCTGGGAAAAATAACCTAGTGGACAACTAAATTCCTCTCATATGGTGACAGAACACAACTGATCAAGAGTGTGTTATATGCCATTCAGACTTTCTGGGCTCAAGTGTTCATTATTCCAGAAAAGGCTTGTCCAATTTATAGAGACGATCTACATAAGGTTTCTATGGAGAGGCACTGCTGAATTCACAAGGAAGTCCTTGATTGCATTGGATAAAATATGTGCTACTAAAGCAGCTGATGGCCTCAATACATTGTATGTTAACTACTGAAACCAAGCAGCTACATGGAAATTGTTGTGGCATGTACGTAGGAGAAAGGAAAAGCTTTGGGTCATTTGGGTCAACACATACTATATAAAAGGAAGAACATGTTGGAATATTAACCCTAAGAATGAGTCATGGTGGTACAATAGATTTTCAAGGTGAGACTCTGCCTAGAAGAGGCAGGCTATACCCACAATGATATCCAACAACTGAACAAATACTCAGTAGAGAGGTGTATTACAAAATACTAGGGGAATTCCCCAAAGTGTCATGGAGGAAGATTATATGCAATAATCGGAGAGCTCCTAAATGGTTGTTCATTTCGAGACTAGCTATATATGGAAGGCTGCCTACAAAAGACAGAATTGCTCAATGAGGCATTTCCACTTATCTTCTATCCCCTTTTTGAAATAAAGAACAGGAAACTACTCAACGCCTCTTCTTTGCATGTGAGATAACTGGTGGCATTTGGAAGAAGATATTGATATGGCAAAACATTAACAGAACCAAAATGGTAAGGAATGATGAAATCCAGTGGGCTATCAATACGTGCAAAGGAAGAAGTGCAGGTGCTAGTGTTTATCGTATTACATTGGCAGCAACAGTGTAATATATATAGCAAGAAAGGAACAATAGAATATTCTAAAAGCAAATGAGGCCAGCAAAGATTATAATTCGACTGAATGTGCATGAGGTCTACTTTAGAGCAGGTTTGTCAACCAAATTGAAGCTTACATAAGGTAGTTGAATTACTATCCTATATAGGCTGTGTTTGCTAGAATCCAATAATGTAGGATGAAGGAATTAGATGAACTTGAGACTAATGTAGAATGAAGGAATTAGATGAACTTGAGGCGGGTAGTTCTGGAGCTTGCATGCTCAGACTACTGTTGTTTTCTTATGTAGTTATTTGGAGCTGTAAATATTCACAATTTTGATATATAAAATCCGATAATTTGATCAAAAAAGAAATGTCAAGGCTTCTTCTAGGTTATGAAGATATTATTGTACCACAAAATAAAAATAAGCAAGAATTAAAGACAAAACTCGCAAAGCAAGTATTGGTATGGTAACCTTGAAGGCTAATGGTGACTTACTTCATGCATATGGTAGTATCTATGTATTATGTTGGAAAAGCGGTAATAGCTGAAGCATTGACAATAAGAAAAGCAATTCAACTAGATGTGAAGTATGGTTGGAAGAATTTAAGTATCTTGTTAGATTCCTCAGCTATGTTTCAAATACTAAATGAAAGCATAGGTCATTCACGAGGGGTGAATACTATTTGTGCATATTCTGAATTTTTCAAAAAGGAAAAAAAGATGATAAATTTTTGAAAATGGTAACGCACTAGTAGAATTAGTATCTTGTACTCACTCCGCCCCAATTTATGTGATAGCTTGTAAATTTCAAGAGTGAAACAGCTAACTTTGACCAAACTCCTCTTTATATTCTTTCTATTTCAAGTGTCCACAAACCGTGGAAAAAAGAGAAAAATAAAGTATTTCCTGTACCATGAAAAACCAAAAGTAATAAAAGTGTATTTGTCATAAATCCAGTATAATTCCAAGAAAGAGAAATTTGTAAAATCATCAATCACCTACTGCTATCATTTTTTTGCCTTCCTATTTTGACTTTTGATCAAAGGCAAGTCTACCAAGACTAAAAGAGTAAAAAAATGTGTAGTTAATGGGGCAGAATTGTATTAACTGGAGTATTTTTATTTTTATTTTGTCTAGCAATTGTATTAAGTATTTTAACTACACGGGAATTTGTGGAACCAAAAGGTCGGTAAGTGCTTGTGCCAACTGCCAGCTAAAGATCCTTCTGTCATAATTAACAAAGTTCTTTTTCAAATGCAGAAACATTATTAATGATGAGAGAAGAATCTTTAGCTGCAGCTTTAATAAAAGTTGCCATACAGCATTTCAAAAGCTAGTTACCTCTGCAGTTTGCATTTATATATTTTTAAATGCTTTGGCAGAATTTTCTACAACAGAAGCTAACCCTTTTAGTAAATCTCACTAGTGGGTTTGTGAGGGTAGTGTGTACGCGACTTTACCCTTACCCCGAAAGAGTAGAGAGGTTGTTCCCGAAAGACCTTTGGCTCAGGAAGACAAAAGATAAAATGAGACAACATCAGTACCATCACAGAAATCACAGGAAAAATAGAAACAACATGAAGTCGAGAAAAAATGCAAAGCAAAAGCGATAGCCAGTAAATAGGTCTGGCACTATGAAAAACGAAATAGTAAGACGCCAAAAACAAATAAAGTTGTCGAATAGAAATATTTCATAGATCCATAGCGTGATAGCCAGCTGATACATTGTTGGAATATTTGTGTTCAACTTCATCAAAGTCTACTTGCCTATTGTAAACTTGTAAAACCATAATATATGTTTTAACAAACCAACATATTGTACTTTGGAGATCAAGAAAATTTTGAGCCTGGAAACTGTCAAGCTTACAATAGCTATATGAAAATTGCCTATTGAGATAATTCATGTGCAGTAGTGTATAACAACCAGCTAGGACTAGTATTTTCATGGGAAAAATGATTTAAGTTGTAACCACGACAGAGCCAATATTCACCAGAAGCAAGTAAGTATATAAAGATGGAGGAGTGAAGTCCCTATCAAACACAAGCTTCATAGGCATATGGTTTTACTAAAAATAATCAAGTTAAAGCCAATTGGACTTCAGTAACATTGTTATCTACAAGACTACAACACATATGTTTGTCTATATTCTCAATCTGATACTATACATTAGTTCAAGAAACACAATAGCCATGTCTGCAAACTAAGAAAGTGTACGCAAGATACTAAAAAATAGGGTCTCTTTCTTCTTTCTATGCTCAAATCCAACAGAAAAAAAGTGTCAGCAGTTGAATGAGGAGAGACTATTTACGTTCAAGCTAATTCCAGAAAGAGCAAATCATCACTAACCACCAAAGGCATGGACTACTGGGTTTTGGTGGTGTGTATAACATGGGACGTCCACAATGACAAATAAATAGCATAACAACTACATATGTAAGCAAGACAATTTTTTCTTTGAAGTGAATGTGGTATTTACCAAAGATCAAATATCTTTTTCCTACTTGATTTACAAACACAACCAGTAATCTTTACAAAAAATTCCTTTTCTTTTTTCTTGTAAATATTGATGTACAACTCTAAGAACTATAACTACTGAGATTAATCACGTCTGGTAACCACAAAGATGGAAAAGAATTACTGATTTTGATGATGGCGACGCCCATTCTTCTTTGCAACAGAATAATAATAGGCACGAAGCAATCTCTTATGGAACCTCCGAAGGTTCAACCTCACATTTTGACGATCAAGGTAGATCTTTTTCGTGAATTCCCATCCTCTGTTGTTCACACTGTCCGGGTCCATCAGAACAGGATCAGTTTTCTTGTACTCATTGTACAAAGAGCTCTCTCGTGGAAGGATTTTGTAGCTAATGTACTTGAGACCTAATTTCACTGCTGGTTGTCCATAATAAGTGTCCGCTGCCCAATCTGTTCCCAGTGGAACGATTTGGATGAAAACGGATTCAGGCCGCATAAAGAGGAAATGAGTCATAGCAGCACCATGAACTCCAATCATAACATCACTGGAATTAAGAGCTCGATAGATCCTTGCAAGCTCAGTCGTTCGTTGAGGCCTCAAAACTTCCACTTGGAACCCAACATCTTGTGCCATTTTAACTAATGAATCTTCATTGAGTATTGCTCTTGAATCATTTCTAGCTATTATAACCACTTTAGGTTTCTTCAACTCCTGCTTTTCTTCTGTCATCTCTATCTTTGTCTTAGTTGACGGTGACAAAGCAAGTCTATCTGGTTCCTCTTCTTGGATCAACCCTCTAATTCGAGGCAAATAAGCTCGGTCTAGCATGTCTCGGAAATCTCTAATAGTCCCATTGCCTCCCATCAATGAAGGATTGATAGTTAGTTCATCGTGTATTTTTAAACCAACTACGGCTTCAGGGAAACAATGAGTCCTATTATCTCCACTAAAATCGATAATAGGATATTCAGTGAGGTGCGGCAGTATGTTCTCGTACTTTGAAATCCACCAATCATGATACTCAAGGATTACAAATACAACTTTCTGGTTGAAATGCTGAGAAGTGATGTAAAGAGGCAAAATCCCATCATTGAATTCGTGGTAAAGATTACCCGTGTAACCTCCAGTGGAGAAGAACACAGCTGGTACATCATGTTGGACATCACACTTCTGATGAATGGCATTATTCTCTCCCTTTGAAACAAGGTCTAATTCATCGATAGTGTCCATTACACTTTTTTCCCATTTTCGAGTATACGGCTTAATCTTTTCATGTTGGAATATGTCATCATTTTCACCAGATGCCCCAAATACTTGGCTGCCATAACCACTGTTTCTGTAAAGGGTAATTGTGGAGGAAGCAGAATTTGTTCTTACATCCCCTTTCATTACACAGATATCCGACCGAATGCTACTCCTATCACAGCAAATTGAACCTGCAGTTTGATAAGAAAAATCTCTCAACAATTGAAAAAGAGAAGTTGGTAGAACTAAAAATGCACTAAGGTTGATGTAATGCTCTAACTGTTAGATTAACATCATATACCAAGAGCATTTAATAGCAAAAGAAAAGCCATGCAGCACCTTTAAACGTGTTTATGCTCAAAATAGGATCAGTTTACACTACAAACACACCAAAAGCATACATTTCCTTTTTTACCAAAAGCAAACTTATAGATGCAACAACAACAAGAAACCATGTATATTATCGCTAGTGGGGTCTGGGAAGGTTAGTATGTAGGCAGTCGTTACCCCTCTTCTCAACGGCGAAGCCAGAAATTTTTTAAAGGGTGTTCAATCTTGAAAGAACTAAAAAAATTCTCTGACAAAAAGTGTACAATATATATTATATATCTGTAAAACCTAATATTTTACCTATATACTCGGTGCTATTTTCCGACTGACCACCCTTTCAGACATATGGCTTCGCCCATGCCTCCCCTACCTTTGGAAAGGTAGAGAGGTTATTTCCGGAAGAAACTAGCAACCAAAGGAACTTGTAGATGCTATAAAAAAAAAAAGGAACTTGCTTTCATCTTTAGAAGCAACCAAAAGGCTCATTGCCCATAACCATTTTTGGTGATAATAAGATAAAACCCCAAAAATAGTTTCATTAAAAAAAATGAAAAATCCAGATATTTCAAAATATTCAAACAATAAATAAAGAGAAATGAAGAATCTGGAGAAAAAGCACCCTATTGCTATAACAAATACAGGAAAAATTAAAACAGAAAAGGAAGATAAAGATAAAGATAAAGATTAAGAGGAAACAACTAACCATTAGAGACAGAGGAACAAACAGAAGCATATACAACTGATGTAGAAACAAGCCCTTCATCTTCAAAACCAAATGAATCTGCAAAGATCCAAAAAACAGAACAATCAGAAAGAGAAAAGAGTTTAAACAGAAGAAAGCATAGAGGAAACAACAAGAAGAAAAAGAGAAAAACTTACATAGAGAAAAAGTGGAGGAAGAAGTGAAGAAATGAGGAGCTAAAAAAAAGCTAAAAGAGATGAAAGATAGCAAGAGGAGAAACAAAAGCTTGAGTCTTGATCTTTTGGTGTGATTAGTGTTCTCAAAAACTGACTCCTCATCTAAACAAACAACAAGCTCATCCCCTTTCTTCCACTGTTGATATCTTTGGTACTGCACCATTTTCTTCAACATATATAGCTGAACAAGAAGAAAAATAAGAAGTTATGGAATGAAGAACTTTTCTATGTATGTATTTATGTTTGGAATGAGAATAAATAAGAAAAGGGTGTGTGAAGTTTACTTGAGGAAAGGTTTTTATGAGGTTCAAGGTCTGAAGCTGTATTGTTTGGGAGAAATAAAAAAAGAAAAGGATGAGAGCTGTCAAAAAGGAATAAAGGAAGGAAGTACATTTTTCAGGGTCAAAGGCGTGTACAAAATGGTAAAGGGCTGGAGAAGGAAAGGAAAGAAGAGTGTAAAGACCAGGTGATTGGTGGCTGGCTTTAGACTGTTCTCAACATGTGTTTACGAGGCCGCGCTTTTGTGTTCCGTTGGCAGCATAAACAAAGATAATAATAGTATAATATATACAGAGAGAGAATTTGAAATATGTGTATATTAGCAATACATGAATAAAAGTGTCTAAAAGACAAAAGTACCATTAAAATGGATAATATCTGCATAACAATATAGGTGTGTTATTCATCACTGTTATAAATATATTATATTATGAATGTTCATTTAGTATTCCGTTGTAAATAAGCTTTCTGAAGAAGCTTATCCATATAGGACTCCGCCGTAAATATGTTTATCTATTTAGTACTCTATTGAAATAAGCCTCCTGAAGAAGCTTATCACTTCGGTACCCGGTTATGGATAAACATTACTCCCGATAGAAAATTATCCATACCGTTTATAATAAGCTTATCCTTTCGATACTCCGTTATGGATAAACACTACCCCCGATAGAAGATTATCTATACCGGGTATAATGAGCTTATCCTTTCAGTACTCCGTTATGGATAAACATTACTCTTAGTATAAGATTATCCATATCGGATATAGTAGCAGCTTACACACCAGCTTGTAGTAGCTTACACAGCAGCTTGTAGTAGCTTACACAGCAGCTTGTAGTAGCAGCTTACACAGCAACTTATAGTAGCTTACACAGCAGGTTGTAATAGAAGCTTACACAGCAGCTTGCAGTAGCAGCTTACACAACAACTTCCTTTCTTCTATGAATAGAAGAGTTTTCAGTTCATTATGTACATTAGTTTGAATTCGAATAATATATCAGTTTCTCTCTATACATGTCTTTACATTACAATCTTTATTTTATAACACGTTATCAGCACGAGACTCTGCCATCTCGAGCAAATACTTTGAAAGTATCTGAGGTACGAACTTTCTTTTTCTATATAATGTCAAATCTTTCTAAACTTGAATTTGTAGCCCTGGATATATCGGGCAAAAGCTACATGTCTTGGGTGCTTGATGCTGAAATTCATCTTGATGCGATGGGTCTGGCAGACACCATCAAGGATAAAAATCAGGCATCAAACCAAGACCGTGCCAAAGCAATGATATTCCTACGCCATCACCTTGATGAGGGCCTGAAAATGGAATATCTTACTGTTAAAGATCCAGTCATACTGTGGAATAATTTAAAAGATAGATATGACCACCTGAAGATGGTCGTTCTTCCACAGGCACGTTATGATTGGACTCATCTAAGGCTGCAAGATTTTAAATCTATCAGTGAGTATAATTCTGTTATGTTCAGAATTGTTTCCCAATTAAAATTATGTGGTGATAATATGACTGATCATGATATGTTGGAGAAAACGTTCACCACTTTACATGCCTCGAATATGCTCCTGCAGCAGGAATATCGAGAGATGAGATTTAAAAAGTATTCTGAACTTATCTCACATCTTCTTGTAGCCGAGCAACATAATGGGTTATTAATGAAAACCCATGAAAGCCGACCTACTGATTTTTGTCCATTCCCTGAAGTGAAAGAGACAAACTTCCACCAAGCTAGACGTGGAAGAGGTCATGACACCAGTCGTGGTCATGGTCGTTGTCGGGGAAAAAACTCTAATCATGGTAATAATAATGCACCAAAGAATCTTCCTCGCCACCAGCAGTGGAAAAGGAAGGAACAAAAGAATGAAGCGGTGCAAGCACCAAATGCAGAAAGTGCATGCTATAGATATGGAGAAAAAGGGCACTGGTCACGTACCTGTCGTACGCCAAAGCACCTGGTTGAGCTTTATCAAGCCTCCCTAAAGAAGACAGAGAAAAATGCTGAAGCAAATTTTATTTCTGAAGATAATTTAGACTTCATGCATTTGGATGTAGCTGATTACTTTGCACTCCCAGAAGGAGAAACAAGCCATGTAATCAGTGGTAAATCTGTAGAAATGTAAATATCTTAATTTTTGTTGTTTGTTATACATAAATCAAAATTATGCTTTGATAATGATGTTTACTATAATATATTTTATTTATGTCATTTTGAAGAATATGGATAACATTATTAGATCAACTTAAACTCTAGCAGAGTTTGCAAGAAATATACAACTATCA
>MU665939.1:45534-58873 GCA_026770625.1 Nicotiana glauca
TGGAAATAAGCCTCCTGAAGAAGCTTATCACTTCGGTACCCGGTTATGGATAAATATTACTCCCGATAGAAGATTATCCATATCGGGTATAATAAGCTTATCCTTTCGATACTCCATTATGGATAAACACCACCCTCGTGTAGAAGATTATCCATATCGAGTATAATGAGTTTATCCTTTCAGTACTCCGTTATGGATAAATATTACTCTTAGTATAAGATTATCCATATCAGATATAGTAGCAACTGACACACTAGCTTGTAGTAGCTTACACAACAGCTTGTACTAGCAGCTTACACAGCAACTGATAGTAGCTTACACAGCAGGTTGTAGTAGCAGCTTACATAGCAGCTTGCAGTAGCAACTTACACAACAGCTTCCTTTCTTCTATAAATAGAAGAGTTTTCAGTTCATTATGTACATCAGTTTGAATTCGAATAATATATCAGTTTCTCTCTATCCTTGTCTTTACATTACAGTCTTTATTTTATAACAATCACATAGTACTTCTTATGTTATTATTCATAAATAATTATACCCAAACAACACTTAGGGTGTGTTTGGTATGAAGATAAAAATATTTTCCTGAAAATTGAGTTGGTTTACCGTTTATTTTTTCATGTTTTGTTGGTGTGTGAAAAACTTTTTCGAAAATATTTTTTAGTATTTGGTTAGTGAATAAAAAATATTTTTGAAAAATATATTATTTAGGAAAGCAGTATGGGTGGAATGGAGGGGTAGGGGGTTTGGGTAGGGTAAGGTAGGGTTGCAGAGGCGGACCTAAGATTTGAACACGACGGGGGCACCACTGTGTGCTTATCTAGCGATAAAATTTGGCGTGCAACTCTTAAAAAATTTAATGATTATAATGACTTATCATCCTAGTATAAACAAAAAAAAGTTCTAAATAAAAAGAAAGAACCAAACAAAGAGAAAATTTTCTTCCCAAAATAGGTGCTATGGAATGGGAAGTTGTTTAATTAAACATGTTTCACCCTTTAAAATTACTAATTTTTTAATTAAAAAAGAAAAAAGAAGAAGGTCATTATTAAAAACTTACTAAAGAAATTAAGATTAAGTGTATGTTAATAGTCAAAGAATTTAAGAAGAGTCTCAAACTCTTAATTGCCAGAGAACTGAAGAAGAGTCTCAAACTCTTAGCTGACATTGTTGAGTCGTTGTCAAAGTAATTGTTGAAGAAGATTGTGCCAGAAGGATTCGTATTTTTCTATATGCGAAGTGATACGTTGCAATTTTGAGGTTTTTAAATTTAAGGGAAGGATTTGGAAACAAATAAAATAAATTAAATTGACTATTATGTATTAGTAGTAAACTATAATTATATTCAGATAGAGATAAAAAAAAGTAGTTTGCTATTAAATATAAATTACGTTGTATTCAAAGAACTAAAATGGAAGGGAGGAGAAAAAATAACTAAAATGGAAGGGAGGAGAAAAAATAACTAAAATAGAGAGGAGGAGAAAAAATAACCCTAAAACAGAAAGGAGGAAAAAAAATAACTAAATTAGAAAGGAGGAGAAAATATAACTAAACGAAAAGGAGAAGAAAAAATAACTACATGAATAAAGAGGAAAATATGCTAAAATTAAGTATCGAACTCACGTCATCTGACGTTGAATGTGACTGAAGCGCCTTATTCAACCACTTCTCCTATTTCTTTTAGCTTTTAGGGTCACAGGTAAAATATTTAAGGGGTCCCAATATATATGTACAGATGTATATAAGATATATATAGAGGGTTTTTGCCGAAGCTAATGGGGTCCCGTGACCCCTCAACCTACAACGTAGGTTCGCCTCTGTAGGGGTGGGGAGTTGGTTGGGCGTGTGTGGGTGGGGAATAGGATAAAAAACGTTGAAAAAGAGTTTTTAAAACAATTCCTCCAATTAGAGAAAAATGAGTTCACGAGAAAAATATTTAAGACAACCAAATATGAAAAAATTAAAAAATATTCATACCAACCACACCCTTGCAGTTATAGGTTAGAAAAGTTTGAAAATTTTCTTTCTGTTTTTTTTTTTGGATAGGTTAGAGTTGGGTAAAAGTATAAATCATAAATATTGGAGAAGGAGAATGAAAGAAAAAAGGGAGAGCTTTGTAAGTCTTTTTTAATGGGCTGGTATGGGGTAGAGTAGGATAGTAATTTGTGCTGGAGGGGAACGAACAACAACAACAAACTCCGTTTGATCTCATAAATGGGGTCTAAGGAGAATAATGTGTACGCAGATCTTATCCCTACCTCAGAGAGATAAAGGATATTTTCGATAGGCCATCGACTCAAGAAACAGTGAAGATAAAGCAACCAAATAGCAAAGAATATTAGCAACAATGTAACATGGTAACAGGCGTGAATGCCACATCATGCATAATACAGAACCTTAAATAAGAAATTACAAAAATAGTCCCAGTACCACTGGTCGGCCTACGAAGTACACACTACTATGTGTTAACCTACAACCTTAATCCTCGACCTCCACACCTTCCTATCGTGGGTCATATCCTCGGTAAGCTGAAGCAATGTCATGTCCTGCCTAATTACCTCTCCTCAATACTTCTTAGGCCTATCTCTTCCCTTCCTCAGACCCGCCATGGACAACCTCTCACACCTCCTCACGGAGCATCTATGTCTCTCCTCTTCACATGCCCGAACCATCGTAACCTCGCTTCCCACAACTTGTCCTCCACATATGCCACCCCTACCCTGTTCCTAATAACTTCATTCATAATCTTGTCTTTCCTAGTGTGCCACACATCCATTTCAACATCCTCATTTTAGCTACTTTTATCTTTTGGGCATGCGACTTCTTAACGGGCCAACACTTAATTTCATACAACATAATCGGTCAAACCACTACAACATAGTAGGGAAAAAAAATTGTGAGATTAGAAATATACGCATAATGTAAGATGAAGTCGTAATGTCCCTCTCAAAGCAGTTGAAAATTGCTAGGTTAGACTAAAGAAATATTGGCCTTTTGTTTAGTTTTACTTTTCCAGATAAGGTTGCATGATTTTCGTAAGACTTCAAGTTATGTCCTGAAATGGATTGCACTTACAAAAAGCATATTAATATGCTTTAAAATTAAAAAATTATTCGAGAAATTGATTCTCCGAAAAGCGAAGAAGTCACAAAAAAGCTTAGTTTAAAACAACACACTGATTATACAATTTGTTGAACAGTAATTTAAACGTGTTTATGACAATTGTAACATATTAATATGCTTTAAAATTAACAAAAACAGCAGTCCGAAAGAGTAAAGACACCTACCTACTTCTCTAAGTTTACTCTCTTTTTTCTTTTTTGACATCCCATGAAGTTGCATGTTCCGTGTATTATTGATGACACATTTTTTTCCTCTTAGATCGAGTTTTATATGTTAGTCAAAGCAGATATTCATACCTAATTATTAACTTATAAATAAGATGGGAGAAAAGAATATAAGAATAAGGAGTATTTAATTATGCGAAAAAGAAATGATTGAAGACTTCGTAATAATTTGGTTTTGAGAATATTAATTACTCCAGTATTTAGCAGATTTTATTGACTAATTATAAGTTTTCATGCAAAGAAAAGCTTTTCAAGTGGCGCTTATATATATATATATATATATATATATACTAGTATCTATGAACGTGCGTTGCACGTTAACAATAGCACGTGAAGATTTAAACATTTATTTATATGAAGGAACAACAAAATTTATGTAATGAGAAAGTTTTTATGTATAATGATACAATAAGTATTATTACATTAGCTTAATACGTAAAATTCAAAATGAAAGGACATCATCAGAACCTACACAAAATCAGCAATTTAGTCATGTTAGTTAGATAATTATGTATTATAATTTAAAAGTATTTAATGTGATGGTATCTTACCGAACATGTCTTTGTAGACGATATCTTTTTAGGTATGTTTCCTTCTAATGCTTTGGTTGCTTTGTCATAACCTCAACTCTTGATGTCAAATATTGATATCCTCTTGAAATTAAAGTGCAACATACAATTGTCCGTGCAAGAAAGCTTACTGCGACAAATATAATCTAATATTTAGGATGTTTGTCCTTGTGCTTTATTTATTATAATTACAAAACATAAAATGTTGTAAATTATTTTCACACAAATTTAAAAGGATATTCTTTAGTTTTTGAAGACGAAAGATAACTTCACGAATAAAAATATACTTAGAAGCAGATTGACCAGTATCATAATTTTTGTATGATATTATTGTCAAAACTTCTACTATTTTGTGCTATTACATAAGCTATTCGACTGATCTAAAATTTCAGACGGACATATGTTTCTTCAAAATCAACCTATATACAATGGAACATCAATTTAAATTAGTCTATTATATATATGATGGCACTAACATACATAAGACATAATAAACTTGACAACAAATGTGTATGGTAGAAGGCCATTTGATATATAGTATTTAAGTATTCTTTTTAGTAGTATATTGGTATCATCTTCTGCTGAGTCAAAAACTGAAAAATATTTTATGTTTATCATAAGGTTTGCTATTAACCTTTTATTCAGTTGATCAACATATTCATCTATTAGTTAAGATAGCTTTTTAATTTCTATCATGCAATTTGCAAATTGCGTTTTAATCTAATGATGGAAATGTTACTCTTATTAAATGCACTACTATTATCATTGAGGTTGATAATCAAGTATTTTGGAAGAATAAAATCATATTTTATTGGATACTCTTCTTCATTTCCGAAACGAAGAAAGAAGTCACTGAATACTGGATCTGTTCTTACTTTATATTTCTTATAAGTTGAATTTTTTTCATTTGAGACCATAAGTATAATTTTGGCAAGTTAACTTTTACTGTCTCTGCTTTTGTCGATTTTGGAACTACTCGTAGTACTTGACAGAAATTACCTCCTAAACTATAAATTTTTCACCAAACGGTTAATTAATATCAAATATATCTCTAGAACTCCGGATTGTAGTTTTGATCGTTTGAACTTAGCCATAAGTGCTTCATCCATCTTATCAATTTTGCTTTCCTTATTAGCACTATTGTGCTACTTTGATATATTTGTGAAGGTCATTTCGATTGTTTGAAGAGGTATATCAAATATAAAGTGAGTAACCTCATAATAAAATTATTGCTGGTAGACGACTTGTTATTATTGCTAATATTATCATGCCTCTTGATCTGACATTTGCAAGTAATACATGACATAAAAATACTATTTCGATTCCATCGGAGGCATGTACAAAAGATGATCCCGCCATACAAGAGTCGGCTCTTTATAATATAGTCTTGAAAGTTTGTTCTTGTTCAGGATTTAGGTTTGATTGTGTATCCTCAGACACTCGTATGGCATTTTGAATCTTAATACTATATTAACCTTTTTGATACTTTGTATTCTAATTTTCTTTTTTTATCTTTAACGCTCTTTTATGAAATAAATTTATGTACCCTAAGAGGTAGTTTGGTACAATGGTAGGATATCCCACCTTCTATATGGGATAACTAATCTCACCATTTAATGTAAAATTATTCCGGTATTATCTAATAACCCAAAACAAACATGGGATGAAGCTAATTTTATCGTGGGTTATTATCCTTATCCCATGTACCAAATGACCCGTAAATTTTGTTATAACTTGAATAATAATTTTACTCATATGATGATAAAAAATAATTAAATTGTATTCTCTTGCTAAATAATTAATTGAAAGATTTAACTATTTGGTCTTAAATAAGATATAATTTACCGCGGGAGAGTCTTTCTCCAATGAGAATAAAGAAAGTTTTTGGGCAAGACAAGAAAGGAACTCGCCCTTTGATAGTTGATCCAGATCTTAATATTAGTTCATCTCTTGATTTAAATATTTAATCTTATATATAACTTTATCCACCATAAATATTATTTTCAAAGAGTAAAAAGACCGATCTGACATTTTACTTTTAGATCTTTATGTTTACAGAATCATTAGTGGTATTGACCTTACCAACCATATTTCTTTCTCTTTGTTACATATTTATATTCTTAAATATTTTCTCAGTTGCTGTTTAATAATCATGAATATTTTTTAATATTACACGATAAAATTGATAATTTTTTTATTTGAGTAGGAAAATAATTTAAATATAATATAAATATATATTATCATGGTGATATTTTTTTTCTCAATTTCAATGCTTTATGCATTACATTTAACAATACTTTTATTTTTTTTTCTTGGTATTGGACATTATAAAGTGATGATGCATTTTCAACGAAGTATTCTTATGGAATTTATTTTATTAAACCTTCTTACATATTTTTAATATGAATTTAATAATTTTTATTTATTAATATTAAAATCTTAAATATTAAAAAAATTAACATAGAATGTATTGTGGTCCAAAAAAATAGGTTATTATTATGTGCTTTCCGTATAAGTTCTTCTATTTAATATTTTTGAGCTATTTTGGTTTATCAATATTGTGGTCGTATTTTTATAATAATATAGGCTCTCCTTTTTTAAATAAATTTGAACAATATAATACAATCTCAAATTAAATTAGTAATAGCACATTATAATAGAGTTTTTAAATTAAATTAGTAATATGAAAATTTAAAAAGTATATCCTAAAAGTAATATGATTACATGACTAAAACTATCTTTATTCCAAAAAAGGTTATATTAAAAGAAAATATAACTTGTTCCTAAAGGTATCAGTTTTACATGCTAACATGTGGAATTATATGTCTATGCCGAAAGTAATTATACTAACTAGACAAAAATAGTCTTAATTACATCAAGCTTCTATTAAATCAATAGGTTATATTGGTAAGACAAAAAAAATTTGAAATAAATATGGAGTTTTAAATAATTACGTACTCTAAATATGGTCTTCTTCATTGTTGAAACTAAATTGTAAACATCATCCAAAAAAATAAATGGGTTCGATTAATTGCGACACTTCATTCAAAGAAGGAGACAAAGATATTATATTTGATATTGAATCACAATAATGCCATAACTAATGTGAAATATATAAACAACGAACAAAAGTAAGCAATAGATTAGATATACGGTGTAACATATGTCCTAAAACTAATAGGATTATAAGGCTAATATCTAGAATTCCAGTTATGTCATTTTATTATGAGTATTAAGCTATATATTACAAGGTTATTTTTGTAAATCGACATTGTATTCATGCTTTTATAATAATATAGATATATATATCCAATATCAATCTTCCAAAAATCAAAATTAAAGTGTTAATTTTCTCCTTTTTTGTTTGTGCGTCATTTATGATTGAGGGCATAAGAGATAATGAATAAAAAAAACTTATAGATTTATCGGCTGAAATCTTCTACTATGACTTTTCCAATTCATTCGTCAATAATGGTGAATTATTAAACCGTCAATAATGGTGAATTATTAAACCCTTGGCTATAAGAACGAATAAAATGATGAACCGACTTAAATATGCGTTTGACATCTTTATCTTCTGGATACTAATAATGCTCATGTAATCATGTGCTTACAGGAATTTGATATACTAAAAATAACAAAAACTCAAACACAGAGTACATAAAGAATAATGATGCTTTTTTAGTTTTTCACTCGATATCGTCTTGAAACATAACTAAATTCTGATTGATCACGCTGAAAATCCTACATTAAAGGTAAAATACTTCCTAATAAAGGTAGTTATATACTAAGAACTCGGATTCCCTCTATCTAAAGATAATTAGTTACCAATCAACCACTTGGTGAATCACAACGTTTTCATTTATAATGAATACAAAATGAAGAATCCCCGTTTCTCACTAACCATTTTATGCTTGTATTTATAAGTTGTAACTTCCAACACAAGACTTTTTTTCCGTTTGCAAAGAATATTTTATAAAGGAAATAGTTGTACACAAAAGATTACGAAAAAAAACAAGTTATATTAACAGAGTGGGAATTTCAAAATGACGTTTTATACTCCAATACCACGCAAGAGGGGTGATTTGTGCGGTGATCAATTTTTCGCTTAAACTAATTATGGAAGGATTTGGTTCTTCTAAGTATTTCCTTAACCTACTATTGCAGAAATAGTAAATGCAGAAAGTAAAGAATACAAGTATTTTACGTGGAAAACACCTGGCTCAAAAGGTGGAAAAACCACGATCTGCTTTCCAGTAGGATTTTCCTTAACTCTCCACTAAAATCACTGATCCAAAAACCACATTTACAAAAACTCTTTTGTAAACTTAGGACTAACTTTAATCGCGTTGTAGCACACAGCCTCTAACTGTTGCGACAACTTCAAGTTAACTCTAACTTGAAAACTCTGAGTACATAATACAATTGCTTGATAAAGCTGAAAGGTGCAATATGAAAACACCGACTACAATTGAAGACAGACACTTGGAACTGGTTCATGTAGCTTCAGGTTTGCACACTTGAATCAAACACGATCTGCTTGCAAAATTGCCTTGCTATTTTGCTTTCAATTCACTTTTAACTTCTGCTTATGTATGTCACCTGTAAAAGAGAACAACACTAATATTTATAGAGCTAGTAAATAGAGATTGACTAGAATTCTGATGCTACTCTTCCTTGGTGGAAGAGTTATAGTTGATCTCAATCTCTAACTCCTTCCCTTTCTTAACCCATGTTCTCTTCACGTATATTCCACATGCTCAAGTCTATCCACATCTGTGCTCCACTGAGATGAACCTTGTTCATGTTTGAGTTCCTTTATCAGTCTTCAAAACTAATCTTTTGTCACAACCCAAACCCCGCACTGGTCGTGATGGCGCCTCTCGTGAAGACGAGATTAGCCAACTAACCCAACTCGTTTTTTCAAAAATAATTACACATGAACAAACAACTTAAATATGACTTAATAATATTATTTAGCGATAATACAACCCTACACAGCCCTAATCGGGGTGTCACAAGTCACGAGCATCTATTAGAGTGTAAATCCAACTACAATGTCAAAAATATACAACACCGGAATAATGAACAAAGAGAGAGAAACAGTGCTGTGAACGCTGGCAGTCACCTCGCTAACTCCTATAACTCTGCCTCTGATCAGCCAAAACCCGCTAACTGGTGGATAAATACCTGCATCTGCACACAAGGTGCAGGGAGTAAAGTGAGTACTCCAACTCAATGAGTAATAAAGGTAAATAACAACTGAGCGGTGACAAATCACGTATGACAAATCATCATGTTGTCTAGAAGTGGTGTAAACCCATTTTAGAAAACAGTGAAGCTGTGAAATCTTTAGAGAAACATCTTAGCTTAGTTTAAACCTCTTTTGAAAATAATTTTTTCAGTGGTTACGCAAATAAATGCAAAGAACAAATAGTGCAGATAAGCACAGAATTCTACCCCTTGGGCACAACACTCAGTTATCGGAGAATGCCAGAATATCAAGTAAATATTGCAAGAAGTAGCACAAAACAACAGATAATAGCAGACAAATAAGATAAGGCAAATACATCAAATAGTACCGGTACCACTGCGGTGTGCATCCTGATCCACATATCGCTGCAGCGTGCAGCCCGGTCCATTTATCGTCGACGGCACTCACTAGGGGTGTGCAGACTCCGGGAGGGACCCCTTACGGCCCAACCGCAATATCAAGCCATCTCGTGGCATCAAATTTAGGCCCTCGGCCTCATATAAAATCAGTATCTCGCTGTTGTGGTGTGCAGCCCGATCCAAAAGTATCCTCACAATACAGGCCCTCGGCCTTACTCAGCCAAAATCACATAAGCCACTAGGGCAACAGTAAAACATGATGCTCAGCCCAAAAATAGTATTGGAAATATCATTTCAAGTGTTAAAGCAAAATAAACTTGGCTGAGTTTTGAAAACAGAAGAAAATAGATGACTGAGTTCAAGTATAAAATCAAAACAGTGAGGAAATATCAACAACAATCCCCGAAGGGTTTAAATGGCTGGCACGGAGCCCAAATATTGCAATCAGCCCAAATTATGATGATAACAAGTAAATTTCAGTCAAATACGCAATAAATCCATCAATCGGGACGGGCCAAATCACGATCCCCAACGGTGCTCTACCCCAAGCTCGCTATCCGGTGTGCAAGTCACCTCAATATAGCACTACGATGTGCAAATATAGGGTTTCAAACCCTCAGAATATCATTTACAATCATTACTCACCTCGAACCGGCGATATCTCTAGTTCACGACGCCTTTGCCCCTGAAATCGGCCTCCACGCGTACCGAATCTATCCAAAATTAGAGCGGATACATCACAATATGCTAAGGGAACAAAGCCCTAGTGAAAACAATCAATAACGGGCACAAATCCCGAAATTACCAAAACCCGAGCCCCGGACCCACTTCTCAAAAGTAAAAAAATTTCACATAAATAGATTCCTTATCTCCTCACAAGTTCATACATATCAAAAATACTAAAATCGGAGTCCAAATGACCCCTCAAATCCCCATTTAAAGGCCTATTAAACTCAAGCCCTAATCCTCCATTTTTGCCCTTTAATTCCTTCAATTACAGCCCTAAATTCATTAAATACAACCATAGAATGGAGTTTTAGGTCTATAATTCATTACCTTAACGAAATCTCTTGATTTCTCTCTTCAGAATCGCCCAAGAAGCTCCAAGGTCGAAGGCAATAATGGTGAAATAACCCAAAAATCGCGAAATGAAATACATATATGGTCTGGCAGACATTTTCGCATCTGCGACTCACCAACCGCTTCTGTGGTACCACTTTTGCGGTTATTACTCCCCTTCTATGGAAATTAATAAAGCTAGACACAACCGCATCTGCGATCACGCTTCCGTATTTGTGGTTCCGCAGATACGGCCCCTACAACTGCATTTGCGGTCCCTGACATTCCTCTCAAATCCGATTCTGCGGCTAAACTCCCACATCTGCGGCATCGCAGATGCGGTCACCCTACCGCTTCTGGGGTCTCAGCACATCCGTCCCTCTTTCGCTTCTGCAATAAATCACCCGCTTCTGCGGCGCCGCATCTGCGGTCCTCTAACCGCATATGCAAAAATACCAGGAGCAGCAATATTAGCTGCTGCAACAAAATTCTAAATCTCTCCGAAATCACCCCGAGGCCCTCGGGACCTCAACCAAAAGCACAAACATATTCTAATACCTTATTCAAACTTGTACCAACCTTCAAATCATCTCAAACAACACCAAATCACCCAAAACACATCGGATTCAAGTTTAAGCTTCTAAAATCATCCGAAATACACTTTCGATCAAAAACCTGACCAAATGACGTCCGAATGACCTGAAATTTTGCACACACATCACAAATGACATAACGAAGCTATAGAAATCTCACCTATCAACCGGGATTCGTCAAAGTACTAACTTCGCCAATTCAAGCCTAATTTTACACCGGTCCTCAAAAACCAATTTCGATCACGCTCCTAAATCATAAATCACCCAACGAAGCTAACCAAATCATAAAAATCCCGATCCGAGCTCATATACAAATAAGTCAACTCTTGGTCAAACCTTTCAAATTCAAAGCTTTCACCTGGGACTATTCCTTCAAATTCATTCTGATTTTCCTGAAAACCAAAACCAACGATCTACATCAGTCACAATACATTACATGGGGCAAGTCATGCCCGAGAACCAGCGATCAATGCGTAAAAGTTCAAAACGATCGGTCGGGTTGTTACATCCTCCCTCACTTAAACACACGTTCGTCCTCGAACGTACCCAGAGTTATTCTAAAAACCAAGCAATCGCTGAATAACCTTACCATGCATATACACCGGGGTGATCCCACGTCACCCTATCTCATATAGGTCCGATAACACAACATAGCTAAAATTTCACAATCCATCCTAGTCCATAAACTATATAACCACACTTCCACTCCTGAAACCATCATTACGATCAAAACCTCACACTTATACTCTGAATAGTCCCAAACCAGCTGTAGTAGCCCATGCCTACAACCTCAGGTGCAATTGTATGATATACCACATAACTCAAACACATGCCGCGATAACTTTCATTCACAGCAGCTGCCCACAATAACCAAATACCGATAGAAAGCCTCTTATTAGATAAAGTCTCATTCCAACACTTTCATGTACTGCCAACGATAAATGAAACACGCAATAAACCATAACCATTTCTCAGATCAATATCACACCTCCTTTTTTCGGCACCCGCGAGGGCGCAAAGGAGTTTTTCCAATTAAAGGACAATCGAAACGGGATTATTATTAAAGAGTCAGAGTCGCCACTTGGGAGATTTTATGGTGTCCCAAGTCACTGGTTTAATCCCAAATTGAGGAAAATATTGACTCTGTTTATCAGTCCGCGCACCAGAAATCCGGATAAGGAATTCTGTTAACCCGGGAGAAGGTGTTAGGCATTCCCGAGTTCTGTGGTTCTAGCACGGTCGCTCAACTGTTATATTCGGCTTAATTATCTGATTTTTAATAATTATGAACTTATATGCAAATTTTAACTTTTGAACCGCTTTTATCAATTTTATTATTATTATTATTATTTTACGGAGAATTACAACATTGTGAAAACGTATCTCGAACCACGTCACAGTCAATGTACCTGTGATTATCGACACATTTCGACCTCGTTGAGATTTGGATTTGGGTCACATAAATGCGCACCCGCATTTAAGAAAGTAATTTATTAAAGACGCGCCTAAAGCGACTAGCGTATCATTATTTTGGGTAAGGCCGTGAAATTTCGCTAAACGGTCCATCCCGAAGTCTAAGCAATTTCACCAAACACGTGTAGAGGACCCCGCAATCAGCGTATTCTTGTTTGGCGAGGCACGCCTCATTAGTTAATTTTTTAAAAGACTTGTGACATCATGGAAAAGCATCTCGAACCACCTTACAACCAGTGTACACGTGGTCGTCGGCACATTTCGACTATGTCGAGATTTGAATTTGGGTTGCATAAATGCACACCCGAGTTTAGGAGGGTAAGATTAATTAAGGCCGTCCTAAAGAGACTAACATATCGTTATTTTGGGAAGAGGCCGTGAAAATTCACTAAGCGGCCAACTCCGAAGTCTATCCAATTATTATGTCCTTTTATTGAGGGCCCCGCAATTTGTAATTTATTGTGGCGAGGCACGCCTTCTTTATTTTAAGGATATCCTAAAGTGACTACATTTCTATTTAAATTCGTCTCTAGAATAAAGAAAGAAAAATCTTAATTAATTACAAGCTAAAAAAAATAAAAATGTATCACACTAATTGCTAAATTAAGACAAATATTAATGGAAAGGAATTTTGCTAAAAAAAAAAGGAAAAATTTCGAAATTGTAAATAAAAATGCGAAATTCG
>MU665940.1:7856-27943 GCA_026770625.1 Nicotiana glauca
CATGTGATACCAATATGGTATATATGTATACCAACAGAGCATATGATTTCTTTAGAATATTGCTACAACTATCTGCACTATACTACTCTACCAAAATATTAAAGGACCCAATAAAAGTATGAGAAAATTACATGCTCGTATTGCAAGATAAATATTCGCAAAACAACTTGTTCATTTCGTATACTAAGAGGGTATATAGTTGTATGGGGTCGTTCCAACAATTGCATATAACTATAAAAACTATCAATACACATAATTTATATCCATCGGCACACAAAAATTCTAGCATTATTGCAACTCATGTTGATATAAATAATTTCATAATACAATTCACTTAAAATGCAGCTAAAACAACCAAAACAATGAACAAACTACCATATGATACCAATATGACATATAACTGTACCAACATGGTATACCTTTTTACTAGTTAATTTTCTACAACTATATAACTATATTACTATTACATAACACACATGCATAAATAAAAAAATAAAAAAATAGGGTATCACATATTAATATAATAAGGTATTTCAAAATATTGTACTATATTACTATTATTAAAAGAAAATCAAATATTGTACCAATTAAATGCAACTAACACAATCAAAAAATAATCCAACTAGCATATGATACCAATATGGTATATAGCTATACTAATAGGGTATATAGTTGAAATGAACTGTATACTAAAATGGTATATTTGTATACTATTTGGGTATACAATACAATATATTGTTACAATATAGCTATATACCCCTACAACATATTGTATACCGTAGCAGTATACTATTAAGTAACTGTGTTCTTCTTCTATTTTCAGTGAAAATATTCGATCTTAATCATCTCAAATCAACTTCAAATATGATCAAATTTCAATATGAACTTCTAGAAGGTACTATGAGCAATATTTAATAACACCCACTTTGAATAAAATAAGAAATCTCCAAAAATAAAAATTGAGCTTCAAGCCAACAATGGTGGATATTCAAACACACATAAAAATTCAAATTTGGGAAGCTACACGAAGGTACTTTAAGCAATATTTTATAGCACCCACATTAAATCAAACAATAAATCTCAAAATAAAATTTCCGTTTACAAGCTTCAAGCTCAACAATGGGTCTTCATACACACAAAAATAATAAGAAAAGCTTGGATTGAACATTTTAATGAAGATCGATCTATTGAAGATTCAGACCTAAAAGTTTGAACTCATACACATAAAGTTCCAATTTGTTTCTTCAGATCTAAATTTGGATCTACTACTTTGTATTATTTTTCTATTGGATAATGGATAAGACTCACTGAAAATTTTTTCCTACTTAACTTTCTTGCTAATGATATATGGAAAAGAGAATTTAAGAATAAAAGGAATTGCTTTTGGAAGAATATGAGAATTAATGTCGTAAAAAGAAGAAAGAGAAAACAGGGAGCAAAACAAGGTAACATATAAGAAAACTTTAAACTTTAAAATTACATAGAAATAGTGATAGGGAGGCAGGGTAATTAATATTGGTGGAGTAGGTAGATATTGTAATTATTTTTAAAATGGGTAAAAACGGGTAATATTTTAGTTTTTATGGGTATAAAGTGTAGTTTCCTCTTGTTAATCCGAGTTCGCACTGAAAAGCTCCACTTTGGGATATCAAAGGTGATTCTATTATCACAGTTCGAACCTGAAATTTCTAATCATGAATAAAAGAGTACTTATTATTCCACCATAATATTTAATGGTGTATTAATATTCGCACTAGATGAAAAGAATAATATCTTACTCTTCTTTTTTTTAATTAGTTTACAACTAATAAACTGAAAATATTCTACTAACTTAATAATGCAAAGAAAATTTAGTTAATTATTAACATCTACATTTTTCAAAGAACGAGTTAGACATAAGTGTTGGGATGTATCGAAGTAACCAAGTATCATGTGTGAACACAAATTAATTCGGTGAGTGTATTCTGTATACTATATGGTTATATCCAAATGACCAAAAAATATACCTTATTTAATTATCTCCTAGCTCCTTGAAAAACATAAAATATAATACGAAGCTACTCAAAAATTAGAAAAAGTTAGAAGAAAGAGGTTCCCATCAACATGGATTGTGACGTGGGATAGGATCCCTCCACTCTTAATTAGAGGTTTTGGGTTCGAACTTTGGGTATATAAAAAAATCCTGCTAGAAAACGCTTTCCAATTAAATTGGGCCTTACTCAATGCAAAGCGGATATAATCGAGCATACCGGAAAAAAAAAAAAAAAGGAAAAAAGAAATTAAGAAATTCCCCTAACTGAGACAAATATATATTAGGTAGTTGACCTTGTGAGAACATATGCTCAAAAAATTCAACTCAAGTTGAACAAATATGCTCTCTTTTGGTCACCGTTTCAAAAGGTGAGAAAATATTCACCTTTAATTTGCCCAATTTTCCACACCACTGTCCACTAAACCTGCCAAAAAAACTTCCACTTGAAATTATAAAAAAAAAAAAGAAAGGAAAAGCTAAATTTAAAGTAAGTTGTGATTTTAGAAGGTAAAATATTAAAACATTTAATACATTACTTTTGGTTAGCTATGTATCTGCATCGCTTTAGCCTAGCGATCATGAATGAAATGAATTTAGAGCCACAAGATCTTAGGTTTAAGTTTTAGTATAGAGGCAAACGTATTCAATTATTTTTTGTTATTAATCGATTTTTAGTGAAAAGCTTATTCGGTACTTGTGCTAGTAGGAAAGTAAATACTCTATGAGTTAATTAAATTGCGATAAATCAATTCGAATACCACAATATTATCCAAAAATATTACCTATGGATTTGAGACGGATTAAAAGGCAACTTGTTATACGAAGCATTCCACGTTTATATAGGATTCATAGAAGGGTCGTGCCTTAAGTGGGTGTGATGTAGGCAACCTATTATGATGCAAGCATCAGTGAATAATTTCACGACTTGAACCTATGACCTTTAAATCATACGGAAATAACTTTATTGTTGCTCCAAGACTCCCTTCCAATATGAGACAAACCAAAAGGGCAGCCCGGGACACGAAGTATCTCGTATTTATGTAGAATCCGGAAAAGAGTCGCACCTCAAAAGTATGTAATATAGGTATATAGCCTACTCTAATGCAAACATCAATAAATAATTTTTACGATTTAAACCTGTATCTTATATGCCATTACGAAAATAATATTACTGTTAGCTCTAAGGCTTCTTCTGAAAAAGGGCTAAAATTGCGCTTAAACTATTGAAAATAGCTCATTTTACTCTTCATTTGTCGCTGAGTAATAAAATATTATCAAATTGACATCGGACCCCACAATATTAGACTATTTCATCAGTTCGTTGACCAACTGATACACAATGTGGGCCTAATATTCCCAACTAGTTGAAATATTTCAAACTTTATCTACTTTAAAAATATATTACTAGGTTTTTATCTTGTTTTTTATTACTAAAAGAAATAATTACCCTTTAAATAAAGACCTTTGGCCTTTCTCTTTTTACTTTTTTTTTGTCAAAATATCACGGTATAACCAGTTTTCCCACTGGTCAATCAAAAATAGCCGGCGTTTATCAAGTCAATCAAAAATAGCCACTATTTTGCTGCAACAGGGACCGGTCCCGTATAATTTACGAGAGTTCTGGTGCATTTGTGTACGAACTCCAGCATATTATGCTGGACCGGTATACTTTGCTAACTCCTGTAAAATTTGCGGGAGTTCCAGCATAGTTATCCTGGAACTCCCGTAAAATATGCGGGAGTTCAAGCATACTTATGCTGGAACTCCCGTAAAATTTGCGGGCATATTTTTCGGATTTTGAACAGTATTTTCGCTCAGATTTCTCTTTACATAAAAAGTGGCAAAATTTTGATAACTTTTGAAACTTGACTATTTTTCAACGACCAGTGGTAAATCTAGCTATTTTTAAATTTCTCACTTTTTTTTTTTTTTTGCAATGAAGTTCTAATTACAGAACAATTATGGATGCTTAATGTGCCATTACATATTTTGGGTGTTTATACCCTTGATCAAGCACCCAAAATTTTAAATTTGATTTAGTCAATCTAAGATATTTCTCACATGATAAGAAGCAGTATGTTAACAACCAATATAAAATTAGTTATTTAATTTAAATAAGTTTAGAGCGATAATAATAATAACATATCCAATATTAAGTATGTACGCTGACCTTATCCCTACCTTGCGAGAATAGAGAATCTCGAACTTTGAATAATAAATATTCGTATAACTTACCTTAAACTTATTTAGAATTATATATACATGTGAAGCTCAATTATATACTTTGATGAACATTGCTATCATTTAGTACCATTTAATGATTGCATCGGGATCGATAAAAAGGAAAGAATGTTCTACCAAGTGCTTCTCAATTCTCAAGACTTGAACATGAGCTCATTAGTTATTAGTTAAGGATGAAAGTTTTCACTAATTCTACCCAACATTTCTTTCTTAGTAAAGCCATATGGGTTGCCCTAACTAATTCAAATTTATGCCACCAAAAAGGAGATTGTAGCATTAGAACAGTTTGCTATTTGGAACTGACCCTCTCTTCCTCTAGGGAAATCAATAGTGGGCTTCAAGTAAGCCTATAAAGTCAACGAAAAAGTTGATGGAACTGTTGAGGGGTTGAAGGCTAGATTATTGACCAATGAATAAACACAAGTATATTGAATCGAACCACTCTAGAGATATGGGAAAGAATTTTCCCAACTTAAACGAATCGTGTTCCCGCACAACAAATTGCATCCAACCTCGAGGCTTGCTAAAGTAAAGGATTTTCTCAATTCTTATGTCTCGAACTTGAAACCTAAAAATTAATGATTAAAGATTTCATTCATCCGATTAAATTTTGGAGATATCAAACACTTATTTTGGTAGACATAAAATTGATTAAAGACGTTAAATAATAAAAAACAAAAAATATCAAAGGGGTAAAAAGGTCATAACAGTGTTTGGAAACGGTTCAATCCTAGTGTCATAGTTTCAACGTAGGCTTGACCTTTAGACGTGTAAAAACAAAAATAAATGTCAAACCCAACAACCCAAACTCAAATCGCAACACTTATAACCCACTTGTGGAAAAGAAACCCTTCACACAATATCATAAGGATCACACATCCATAGATTACTCTGCAGGTGATAACCCACTTAGCCTCCTCAAAACGACATTTCTCTATACCCTTTTACAGCTACAACTACTACGCAATCACTTAATCTTCCTAAGTATGAACTCATCAACAAAACATGAAAATCTACTTCGTTCCACATAACACGAAAGAATCTATCAAAAGCCTTCGTAACTGATAACTATATGACACATCCATATAAATCGAGCATCCAATATTCTTTTTCAAATCTCAAGCAAACTCTTCTTGTCACATTCAAACCATATGAACACATCCCGCGATCACATCCTAATAATATAGCCATCCAACAATTCACCGAGCCATCAGTCCCACTCATAGGAACACCACTAGACATAGAAGCCCAAAAGTGCATGCTCGCACAACTGAAACTATAAAGCCTAAGTTGTTGTCCAAATCGAGCCTCAAGTCCATCACCAAAATACAAAAAACACATTTCGTATCTTATCCATAGAATCACAAGTCGTCGATGCACAATTGATAATGAGCGCTCGCATGCGCATACGAATGAGTGGAGGAAAATTCAAAGAGATACACTTCAAGACGAATAAATGCCGCAGGAAAGAAAGATGGAAATTTCATCCTAAATTCCCTGTAGCCTCTCGAAGATAGGTATGAACGCCATCATACCGATCTTCAATACTCTACTAGACATTTGCTTATGACTTGTACAATATATGAACCTAGATATATGATACCAACTTGTCACGATCCAACATCCATCTAGTCGTGATAGCACCTAACCCAACCTACTAGGTAAGCCAATTAACAATAAAACACAATATAATGATAATGATAAGAATAAAAAAATAATTAAATTTTATACAACTCCCCAAGGACTGATAGTACAAGTCATGCACTTCTAAGACTTAGAGTTTATATAACCGGTATGAGATAAATACATCATCTGTTTGAAATATACATAAACAGAATTTTATAAATCTAAAGCTACCATGAACAAGAAGCAGTTACAACCGGAATGCAGGTACATCCTTAACGCCATCTCCTACCATACACAATAATATCAGCTCCAAAATTTGCACGCAAGATGCATAAGTGTAGTATGAGTACAACCAATCTCATGTACTCAATAAATAACAAACTTAACCTTAGGTTGAAAGCAGTGACGAGCTTGGACAATGATCAGAGTCCAACACCAATAGCCAAGAACAACTCGTAACAATATAATAAAAGAAATACAAGTAATAACTCAAAAAATATCATGCTCATCTTGTCCACAGTTACGGAAAATAAGCATGCTTTTCAGGTATAATGGTAAAACTCAAATCTTTTACCGAAATTATTAAAATATGAGTATATCCGAAAATAATAATTTTCCCAAAAAATTTCAACAACAGATAAGATATTTTATTTTTAAATAGCATGAGGAAAGTACATTTATATGCCTGCATGTCAGTGTACATGTGAAATCATTAATGTCGCAAAACTGTGTAGCATGAGTAAATGCATGTATGTCAATTATGCATATCAAATGCAATGCATCACAGTGATGAACTCATGTACTCACACTATCAGAGTACACAATCTCGTTGTCTCGCACTCCCACTCATCACGCTCAACCACTCAACACACTCAGTCACTCAATATTGTACGGTACCTGTACTCACTGTTGGTATGTTAGACTCCGGAGAGCAAATCATGTCCAAGCGCTAATATAAAGCCAATATGGCCTGCTCCAGCTTGAAGCCCGATCCCATCAATAATAATAAAGCGTACAAGGTCTGTTGTGACGTGCAACCTGATCCATATAATAACAATAAATCCTATAAGGCTTGCTACAGCGTGCAACCTAATCCATATAATAATATATATAAAGCCAATATGGTCTGCTGTGGCGTGCAACCCGATCTACCATATCTATCACAACACGGATCTCAGGCCCCATGTGACAAACCGACCAGTCGTCTCATGATTTATCGCTCCGTTTTCCCGGTTTATGCTTCTTTATGCTTTGTTATCCGTGTTTTGTGATATCTGGTTGGTTGGATCGAATCCGGAATAATTTTGGTAAAGTTTGAGACACTTAGTCTCTTTGGAGTGAGTTTAGGTTAGAAAAGTCAAACGGATATTGACTTATATGTTAGAGGGTTCGAAAGTGAGTTATGATGGTTCGAATAGCTTCGGGAGGTGATTTAAGACTTAGGAGTGTGATCAGAACGGGTTTTGGAGGTTCGGAGTAGATTTAGGCTTGAGTGGCGAAGTTGATATTTTGGCAATTTTTGGTTGGTAGGCGAGATTTTGATATAGGGGTCGGAATGGAATTTCGAGAGTTGCAGAATTTCTTGGGTAATTTGGGATGTGTGTGAAAATTTTCAGATCATTCGGACGGGGTTTGGTTGGGTTTTTTATCAAAAGCGGAATTAGGAAGATTTTAGAAACTTTGGCTTGAATCCGGTGTGTTTGGGTTGATTTGATGTTGTTTGAGATGTTTTAAAGATTGGTACAAGTTTGAATAAGGTATTGGGATATGTTTGTGCTTTTCTTTAAGGTCCCGGAGGCCTCGGGGTGATTTCGGATGGTTGACGGGGAGTTTGAGACTTTGTTGCAGTTGGTGAACTTTTGATGTTCTGAGGGTTTGAGACCTCTAATTGTGCATCGTTGTGCTATATTGCAGTGACGCACACGCTTGATGTTGAGCGTTGGGTCGTGCACTGATAGGAATTGTGACTTAGTCCATCCCAAATGACTATTTTACCGCGTATTTGACTGAAATCTATTTGCTATCATCATTGTTTGGGCTGAATGCCATATTTGGGCCTCGTGCCAACTATTTGGACCCTTAAGGGATTTATATTGATATTTCCTCACTACTTTGACTATATACTTTAACTCATTTATGTTATTTTCCACTATTTTCATATTCATCCATGTTTACTCCATTTTTAATACTTAAATGATCTTTTAAATGATGATTGGGCTGAGAATTACGGTTTTACTATTGCCCGAGTGGCTTGTGAGAATTTTTGACTAAGGCCAAGGGCCTATGTTGTGAGGAAACATTGATCATGATTTGAGGCCGAGGGCATGAGATATGTACGCCACGAGGTGGCATGATTGATAGGAGGCAGAGAGCCTAGTGATGACGCCACGAGATGGATTGATATTGCGCTTGGGCCGTAAGAGGCCCCTCTAGGACTCTGCACACTCTTAGTGAGCACGGGTACCCATTGTGATGTGAGATTGAGCCCGAGGGGCTGGTATTGTTCTAAGATATTGCTTGAGACTAGGAGGATTGAGGGTATGCTCGCCAGGGAGCGAGGGGAGAGGGAGGCCAAGAGGTCTCGAGAGTCGGGTCACTACTCTGGTGCTCGTACCCCATCAGCAGGTCATTATGGCAAAGGTTATTTTGGTCGCCCTGTACATTCAGCTTTACCAGCAACCGGCAGTACTCCAGTTCCGCCCACACCTCAGGAGCCTTATTATGCACCTCTATTTTCTAGCGAGAGGTACTTCCAGAGGTCAATCCAGCAGGCCTAGCCCCAGCCAGTCACAGCCACTGCATCCTCCCAGGGCTTGCTTCGAGTGTGGCGATACACGTCATATGGTTAGGGACTTCCCTAGACTTGGTAGGGATGCATCTTTACAGACTGCTCAGCCAGAGCGGGCTCCTCAGAGTTCTCAGGCAATGATTACAGCTCCAGCTGCTGCCCCACCTGCCCAGCCAGCCAGGGCGGAGGTTGGGGAGATAGAGGTTGTCCTCGAGAGAGGGGTCGGGCCAGATATTATTGTATTCCTACTCGTACTGAGGTTGTTGCCTCCGATTCCGTCATCACAGGTATTATACTGGTTTGTCGTAGAGAGTCATCGGTTCTATTCGATCCAGGCTCTACTTATTCTTATGTGTCTTCTTATTTTGCTCCACATTTGGGTGTGCCTCGGGATTCTTTGAGTGCCCCCGTTTATGTTTCTACTCCCGTGGAAGATTCTCTTGTTGTGGATCGTGTTTATCGGTCATGTTTGGTTACTATTCATGGTTTTGAGACTAGAGCGGATTTATTATTACTCGGTATGGTTGACTTTGATATTATTCTGGGCATGGACTGGTTGTCGCCCCATCATGCTATTCTTGATTGTCACGCCAAGACCATGACGCTGGCTATGCTAGGTATTCCGCGTATTAAGTGGAGTGGTACTTTAGATCACACTCCCAGTAGAGTTATCTCTTTCCTTAAGGCTCAGCGTATGGTTGAGAAGGGGTGTGCCGCGTATTTAGCTTATGTGAGAGATGTCAGTGTTGATACCCCTTCTGTTGATTCAGTTCCAGTGGTACGGGATTATCCCGATGTGTTTCTAGCTAATCTTCCGGGCATGCCGCTCGATAGAGACATTGATTTTGGCATTGATCTGTTGTCGGGCACTCAGACCATATTCATTCCTCCGTATCGCATGGCTCCTGTTGATTTGAAAGAGTTGAAGGATCAGTTACAGGAATTGCTCGGTAAGGGTTATATTCGATCCAGTGTTTCATTGTGGGGTGCTCCTGTCTTGTTTGTGAAGAAGAAGGGTGATTCTATGTGTATGTGTATTGATTATCGCCAGTTGAACAAGGTTAAAGTGAAGAGCCGTTATCCTTTGCCTCATATTGATGATATGTTTGACCAGCTTCAGGGTGCACATGTGTTTTCTAAGATTGACTTGCGCTCAGGGTACTATCAGTTGAAGATTCAGGAGCCAGATATCCCAAAGACTGCCTTCAGGACTCGGTATGGCCATTACAAGTTCCTTGTTATGTCATTTGGGCTGATTAATGCCTCAACATCTTTTATGCATTTGATGTACAGTGTATTCAGACCATATCTTGATTCCTTCGTTATTGTTTTTATTGATGATATTCTGGTATATTCCTAGAGTCGGGAAGATCGTGAGCAGCACCTGAGGACAGTGCTTCAGACCTTAAGAGAGAAGAGATAATATGCAAAGTTCTCAAAATGTGAGTTCTGGTTAAGTTCCGTGGCATTCCTAGGCCATGTGGTATCGAGTTAGGGTATTCGGGTGGATCCGAGGAAGGTGGAGGTCATGCAGAGTTGGCCCAGGCCCTACTCAGCTACAGAGATTCGTAGTTTCCTTGGCTTGGTGGGTTATTACCGTCGCTTAGTGGAAGGGTTTTCATCGATTGCGGCCCTTATGACTAGATTGACCCAAAAGGGTGCCCCATTTCAGTGGACAGAGGAGTGTGAGGCGAGCTTTCAAAAGCTCAAGACAGCTTTGACTTCAGCCCCACTCTTGATGTTGCCTACCGGTTCGGGGTTTTATACAGTTTATTGTGATGCCTCACGGGTTGGACTTGGAGTAGTGTTGATGCAGGACGGTAGGGTGATTGCCTACGCATCCAGACAGTTGAAGATACATGAAAAGAACTACCATGTCCACTACCTTGAGTTAGCTGCTATTGTTCATGCCTTGAAGATCTGGCGTCACTATTTGTATGGAGTGCCTTGTGAGATCTATATTGACCATCGGATTTTGCAGCACTTTCTCAAGCAGAAGGACCTGAACATACATCAGAGGAGATGGTTAGAGTTGTTGAGGACTATGATATTATTATTCTTTATCACCCGGGCAAGGCTAATATGGTAGCCGATGCCTTGAGCGGCCGGGCGGAGAGTGTGGAGAGTTTGTCATATTTACCAACTTCAGAGAGACCTATGGAAATGGATGTTCAGGCCTTAGCCAGTCAGTTCGTGAGATTGGATCTCTCGGAGCCCAGTCGGGTTCTAGCCTGTGTGGTTTCTCGGTCTTCCCTATTTGATCGTATTAGGGAGCACCATTAAGATGACCTTCATTTGCTTGTCCTCAAGGACATGGTCCAGCATGGTGATGCCAGATATATGGCTATCGGAGATGACGAGGTATCAAGGATGCAGGGACGGATTTGTGTGCCCAATGTTGTTGATCTTTGAGAGTTTATTCTAGCAGAGGCCCATAGTACGTGGTATTCCATCCGTCCGGGTGCCGCGAAGATGTATCAGGACTTGAGGCAGCACTATTGGTGGAGGCAGATGAAGAAGGATATAGTTGGTTATGTGTCCAGATGCCTCAACTACCAGCAGGTGAAGTATGAGCACCAGCGTCCGGGTGGGTTGCTTCAGCAGATAGAGATTCTGGAGTGGAAGTGGAAGCGTATCACCATGGACTTTGTATCTGGACTCCCACGGACCTTGAAGAAGTTTGATTCCATTTGGGTCATTGTGGATCGGCTGACCAAGTCTTCTCATTTCATTCATGTGTGTACCACTTACTCATCAGAGCAGTTGGCAGAGATTTATATCAGGAAGATCGTCCGTTTGCATGGTATTCCAGTTTCTATCATTTCAGACAGAGGTACCCAGTTTACATCGCGGTTCTGGAGAGCCTTACAGCAGAAGTTAGGCACTCGAGTGGAGCTGAGCACAACATTTCACCCCCAGACGGACGGACAGTCCGAGCACACTATTCAGATTCTTAAGGATATGCTCCATGCATGCGTGATTGAGTTTGGAGGGTCTTGGGATCATTTCCTGCCATTGGCGGAGTTTTCTTATAACAACAGTTATCAGTCCAGCATTCAGATGGTGCCATATGAGGCTTTATATGATAGGAGGTGTAGATCTCCGGTTGGTTGGTTTGATCCGGATGAGGCCATGCTATTGGGCACAGAGATGGTTCAGGATGCATTGGACAAGGTTAAGGTGATTTAGGATAGACTTCCTACAGCCTAGTCCAGATAGAAGAGTTACACGGACAAGAAGGTTCGTGATGTGTCATATATGGTTGGTGAGCGGGTTCTGCTTCGGGTCTCGCCTATGAAAGGCGTCATGAGGTTTGGGAAGAAAGGAAAGCTGAGTCCGAGGTTTATTGGCCCTTTTGAGATCTTGAGGCGAGTTGGGAACGTTGCTTATGAGCTTGCCTTACCTCTCGGCCTAGCTGGAGTTCATCCGGTATTTCATGTTTCGATGCTCCGGAGGTATCACGGGGATCCGTCGCACGTGTTGGATTTCAGTTCAATCCAGTTGGACAAGGATCTATCCTATGTTGAGGAGCCAGTGGCTATTTTGGGCAGGCAGATCAGAAAGTTGAGGTCAAAGAACATTTCTTCAGTAAAGGTTTAGTGGCGGGGTCAGCCGGCTGATGAGGCGACTTGGGAGACCGAGCAGGATATGCGCAGCCAGTACCCTCATTTTTCACTACTTCAGGTATGTTCTCTATGCTCGTTCGAGGACGAACGAATGTTTAAGTGTAGGAGGATGTAACGACCCGGCCGGTCATTTTTGGAATTTATGCCCCGTTCCCCCATTAACTACTTCCCCTAAGTTCATTTATGCTATTTTGGTTTGCCGGAACGTTCGGTGTTAGAATTCAGAGTGTTTTGGGACACTTAGTCCCTAAATGAGAGCTAAAGAGTTGAAAAATGGTCCATAACCGGAACAATATGAAGACGACCTCGGAATGGAAATTCGATAGTTCTGTTGGCTCCGTTAGGTGATTTCGGGGTTGGGAGCGTGTTCGGAATGTATTTTGGAGATCCGTAGCTCATTTAGGCTTAAAATGCCGAAGTTTGTATTTTTGAAGTTTCCGGTCCGATAGTGAGTTTTTGATCCGAGGGCCGGAATGGAATTCCGGGAGTGGTAGTAGCTCCATCATGTCATTTGGGACGCGTGCACAAAATTTTAGGTCACTCGGACGTGTTTTGTTTAGGTTTTGATCGAAAGCGTATTTGGAGGAAAATTAAAGTTCTTAGGCTTGAATCTTTGATTTAATCGGGTTTTCGGTGTCGTATTAGGTGTTTTAAGGATTGGTACAATTTTGAATAAGGTATTAGGTGGTATTGGTGCTTTTGGTTGAGGTCCCGGGGGCCTCGAGATGATTTCGGGTGGTTAACGGAGGAAGTTTCTAAATTTTGCAGCAGCTGGTATTTTCGCTTCTGCAGCTTGGGAACCGCAGAAGCGAGATTGGTCTCCCCCTCAGGAACCACAGAAGCGGTTGATTTTCCGCATACGCGGTACCGCATAAGCGGTTATTCCTTCGCAGAAGCGGAATCTAGCCCTTAAGTGAAAACCGCAGAAGTGGTTGGTCTTCCGCATAAGCGGGACCGCTTGTCCACAAAAGCGGAAATGACTGATCAGAAATAGCAATTTCGAGGGTTTAATTTTATAAGTTTGAAAAATCGATTGAGAGCTCGGGAATAGGCGATTTTGAGTGGGTTTTGAAGAAAAAAATCATTGGGTAACGTTTCTTTGATCCCTTTTCAATATATTACATCATTATATAGCTAAATACATCATTGGAATTCGAATTTAAGATCAAAATTGGGTAATTTGGGGTATAACTCCATTGGCTAAACCATTGGATTTTGAGTGGGAATTTGACCTCCGATTTGGGAGATTTTTATATGGTTAGACTCGTGAGAGTATGAGGGTTCTAAAAATATGAAAATTATTTGATTCCGAGACGTTGTCTTGAGGGGCGTTTTGGTTATTTTACCTATTTCCGCGCCCTAGCTTTAATTTTTATAGTAGAATCAGTTGTTTGCAATATTAATTACGATATGTAACTGAATTGAATAGATTTGGGCCATTTGGAGTCGGATACTCGTGGCAAAGGCGTGGTTTCTATTGATATTGAGCCGGTTTGAGGTAAGTGGCTTGTCTAATCTTGTGTGAGGGACTTTTTTCCTTAGGATTTGTTATTTGGTATTTCGAGTGCCTTGTACGCGAGGTGACGAGCGTGTACTTGAGCCAATTGTTGAAAATTCGATTTTTACTTAAGATGTTGAGATTGAGTTTTTTTTTCATATTTGGTTTATTCTACTTGCAATTTTTTTAACATGTGCTAGATTAGGAAAGCATGTTTAGTTGATTTAACTTTCCTAATTGCTTAAGTTGCGTGGCTGTACTACGTGAAGCATGCTAGGCCAGTACTACATGTTGCTTGTCTTTTGTACTTCATTTCTGTCTATCTTCTGGTTGTGATTGCTTATTTATATTGGGACTACGGATGTGGGATTCCGGTAGCTCCCCCTTGTTTGTTTACTTTGGGACTACGGGTTAGATTCCCGGTAGATCCCCCTGCACTTTTACTTTGGGACTGCAGGTTAGATTCCCGATAGATATCCCTTGCACTTTTACTTTGGGACTGCGGGTTAGATTCCCGATAGATCCCCCCTGCATATTGATGGATGGACTACGGGACGGTATCCCGGGAGATCCTTCGGATTTACATGTGTGATGGACTACAGGACGATATCCCGGGAGATCCACTGGACAAATGAGAAAAAGGACTACAGGACGGTATCCTGGGAGATCCTCATTGTTATTCACTGGTATTGAGTTGTACGCATTCCGTGTTTACTTTGTTCATTGTGTAGTTGCTATTGCCTTGTTGACCCGTCTTATCTCACTGTCGTGCTCATTATTACTGCCATTTCTTTCATACTGTTAATTTGTTATTATATTTTTCCCTCAGTAGGGCCCTGACCTTCCTCGTTACTACCTAACCGAGGTTAGGCTTGACACTTACTGAGTATGGCTGTGGTGTACTCATGCCCCTTATGTGTATGTTTTTTATGTATAGATCCAGGTTCCTCCACCGGGGCGTACTATCATCGAGGCGGAGAGATCTAGCGGAGACTTCAAGGTATATCTGCAACGTTCGCAGACCGAAGAGTCTCCTTCCTTATTCTATCTGTAGCGTTTAGATTCTATCATACTTTTGATGTAGACATTCTGGAGATTAGAGCATTTATAGTATTTCTTTAGCTTGTGTTTTCCGTGAGTTTTCGGGTTTTGGGAATTGTCTTACACTTGTGATATTGAGTTGTACATGCCGAGTGGCATTCAGTACAGTTTCCTCTAGATATTTAATTTAATTTTCTTTATCTTTCCGCAATTATTATATATTTTCACAATATTAGGCTTACCTGGTCATGGGGACCGGTGCCGTCATGACATGTTCACGGTTGGTGAATTAGGGTCGTGACATACCTCTAGTGTTAGCACATTGGCTCAAAACCCACACATGTGAGCACCCATAGCACGTGGTTTCACAAATAATTCAGCAATTAGTGCCTCAACGAAGTTTAGATAAGATACTTACCTCAAACAAGCCAAAATAATACTCTACAAATTCCATCTCGCGTGTATCAACCTACGAGCGACTCAAAACTAGCCAAAAGCAACTTAAAAACATCAAATATGCCGAGGGAAGCAATCCTAAATGATAAAGGTTGAATCTTTAATCAAAATCTCAAAGTCAACCAAAAACTCAAACCTAGGCCCGCACCTCAAAAACCGACAAAACTCATAAAATTTGACAACTCATTCAATTACGAGTCCAACAATACCAATTTCACTCAAATCCAACTTTGAATCGATGTTCAAAACTCAAAAATTCATTTCATGTAATTTTAGACAAAATCCCCAATTTCGCTTTATTATTTGCAATCCAAACGCCAAAATCGAAGATAGGTTCATGAAACCTAATCAAAACCAAGTAAAAAATACTTACCCCAATTCATGTGTTGAAATTCCTCTCCAAAATCACCCAAAACGAGCTTCAAATCTCAAAATGTGGTAAAATGAATAAAACCTTGATATTTATGCTTTTGCCCAGAACTTCTGCATCTGCAAAAATATTAACTGCTTCTGCGATGTCGCTTCTGCAACACATCCTCCGCTTCTGCGAAAATCACATAATGGCTGACCTCTTGCACCTGCGGACCAAGTTTCGCTTATGCGGCAACGTAGGTGCGAGGCTTCCTCACTTTTGCGAAAAACACAACCAAGTAGCCTTTCCGCTCCTGCGCAAATGATCCCGCTTATGCACGCACGCAGGTGCACTTCACACTCAGCATAGCCGATGGTCTCCCCAGCCTAGCATTCTTTGCAGGTGCATCAATGACCTCGCTTCTGCGACCACCGCACCTGCGTAAAATCAACCCCAGGTGAGCAACATCAGTACCAACAACTATCATCAACCACAAATGAAGGGAAAATGGTTTGAAACTCACCCAGGCCCCTCAGGTTCCCGTCCGAACATACCAATAAGTTGCAAAATACATAATTGACCTACTCGAGGCCTCAAATCACAAATAATAACATCAAACCTACGAATCGCGCCTCAAATAAAACTTTATGAACTTTTGAATTTTCAACTTCCAGAACTCGTGCCGAACTATATCAAATCAATTCGAAATGAACTCAAATTTGCATAAAAGTTCCAAATGACATAACTAAGTTATTCCAATCCTTAGAATCTCAATCCAAACCTGATATCATCAATGTCAACTCCCAGTCAAACTTATAAACATTCCAAACCTTCAAATTGCCAACTTTTGCAAAAGAGTGTTGAAACCTTCTAAAAACATCCAAATGCGAATCCTGGCATACACCCGAGTCCAAAATCACCATCCGGACCTAATAAACATCAAAACTCTGATCCAGGGTCAAATACATAAGTTGATCAACTCTTCCAACTTAAAGCTTCTAAAATGAGAATCATTCTTCCAAATCAATTCCGAAACACCTTAAAATAAATACCGACGATTCACAAAAGTTATAATACATCATATGAAGCTACTCAAGACTTCAAACAGTTGAACGGAATGCAAATACCCAAAATGATTGATTGGGTTGTTATAGCTCTCCATTTTTCTTTATTCTACATTCATTCAATTCTTCTTTTTTGGTGAGGGGATTGAGAGTTGAGAGTGGTCGCTATAAAATTGTCCATCTACCGATTTAATTGTAATTAACTTTTGCAAGCTTTTATTAATTATATCACAAATCTTAAGAATCAGAAATTCTGAAGTGGAACTTTTGGAGATCGGGACTTACCAGTTAACGTATAATTATCTTTGTGTGACTTCAAGTGTATGGGTTCGAATCGTGAAAATAATTACTAATACTTGCATTATGATAGGTTGTTAATATTTTATTTCTTAGGGTGCAACCCTTACTCGAAGTCTGTGTGAATACGACATACTTGACTAGACTATCCTCTTTTTTATTTAAAAAATGAATTAGAGGTTTTGAGTTCACATATTTAAGAAGTAAAGTCAATTGAGAACGAGTTGATCTTTAATTAGGCTCTATCCAATAAGACTTATGAATTAATAACATTGACATGATTAAAGTGAAAAAGAGTTATCCACCAATAATATACATGAAAATAGTACTAATATATTATAAACTTATTTAGATGAAGTTTACTACTCCTACTATATATATTTTGTTTCTCTCTCTTATTTTTTAGTTTTTCCTTTGATGTTTATTATTTGCATTAGTGTCCTAACTATTATGAATTAAGTCCGATCAAAGCTTATTAAAGAAGAAAGAGTTATAGAAATAGCGCAATTGTTATGACGTTTCAAATTTCACAAGTAAAATTCTATTATAGTTGCTATATTTCAATTACAAGGATCGAAACATAGATTTGTGAATTTTATGTTATAATCATAGATGGATGAAGAAGAATTCTATCCATATTACCATAATCTTTTATTATGGCTGATTTACTCGAACTTATAATTTATTATAAGTGATACGAGGACAATTTTATTGTTACTTTTTTTGGGTCAAATTTTTATTGTTACTCTAGCATCTCTCTAGAAATAAAAAAAACTACACGAGTAGTCTTTCTCTATTTCATTCTTTTGTTTTCCAAAAACTTCAATAGCCCGCAAAAAACATTACAAAATAGATTCCTCCATTCTCTCTCTAGAAATATTTGTTTCTTCTCTCTATGTCTCACTTTCTTTCACAACAAACCCAACAAATTCAAACAACTTTTTCTTTTGCCTCTCTGTGTAACTCTGCTTTTATAGAGATATGTACATATAACAGTGGTTACTGTTGGGGGAGGGAGTATGAAATGAATAGAACGTGAAATGGGAGGCGGCTTTTCGTGTTTTACCAACCCGGCGGTGGTGAACCGGACTGAACCGGAGGTAATATTCACGGGCAGCGAACCGCTCGACGAAACCCTAGGTCATTCCTTCTGCTATGTTCGGTCATCTGCCCGGTTCGTTCTCTCTCCGACAAACTCGAACCGGTTCATTTCGCCTTCTCAGTCACTCCGGTTCGATAATGAACCGGACCCGTTAAGAACCGAAACCGGATTCAGAGCGATTTCAGGTGCTTCTGTTAGTGCAAATACTTGCACTCCCCGATCTGTCCTCCAACTTGATAATATTTACGACGATGGTACTGGTAGTGTTGTGAATGGTTTTGAAAGTACGTCGTCCTTCAGTGCTTTACCTCTTCAACCGGTTCCTCGAGCCGGTTTAAGCAATGAACGGGCTGGTCCAATGGAAAGAGAGAGGGCTTTCTTCATGTCCGGTCCGATCGAGCGAGGAGCTCTATCCGGTCCACTAGAGTCTGCCGTTCCATTCTCAGCTCCGTTGGGTGGTGATGGCATTTACGTAAAAAAGAGAAAATCGAAGGGCATTGGAATTAAAAAAGCCTTTAAACGGCCGTGGGTGGTGCCAGTGAGAAACTACTTCACAGGTAAAAAGGAAATTAACTGTACACGTGATTATAATGTGAATGTTGAATGGGCATTAGGAAAAGCAGGGGAGGATCGAGTGCATGTGGTTGTATGTGAAGAACATGGGTGGCTGTTTGTTGGGATTTATGATGGGTTTAATGGACCTGATGCACCGGAATTCTTGATGAGTAATCTGTACAAAGCAATGAACAAAGAATTAGAGGGTTTGTTTTGGGATAGTGAAGATACTAGTAATGGTAGTAATAACCAACAAAGCGAAAAAAATTCTAGTTTAGATAATGCAAATATAGAAAATGAAGTGATCATTGAGGACTCGAATGAAGCTAATTCAAATAGAGTGCACAAGGAGATGAGTAGGAGGGATGGAGGGGTAGAAGAAGCTGAAAATGAGGTTAATTTGGATCAGATGGATAAAGGGTGTGAGACGAAGGTGATATTTCAATCAGAAAATGCAAATATAGAAAATGAAGTGATTGGTGAGGACTCAAATGAGCTACATTGGAATGGAGGACCTAAGGCCACAAGTGGGGGGGCTAGGGGAGTAGAAGAAGGCGAAAATGAGGTTAATTTGGAGCAGCTAGATAAAGGATCGGAAAATGAAGTGATCATCGACGACTCAAACGAGCCAAATTCAAATCAAGCAGCTAAGTCGACGAGTAGGGGAGAAAGGGGAGTTGAAGAAGGTGAAAATGAGGTTAACTTGGAGCAGCTAGATAAAGAGTCGGAAAATGAAGCAATTGGTGAGGACTTGAACATGCCAGATTTAAATCGAGCACCTGATGCCACGAATAGGGGAGATAGGGGAGTAGAAGAAGGTGAAAATGAGGTTAATTTGGAACAGATGGATAAAGGGTCTGAAAAGAGAGTGACATTTCAATCGGGGGAAATAGAGGTTAGGAGGAGGAGATTGTGGGAATTTTTAGCAGAAGATGAGACAGAGGATGGTCTTGATCTTTCGGGTTCGGAGAGATTTGCATTTTCAGTAGATGATGCATTAAGTGTGAATAGTGCAGGTTCAGCGGTTAATAGGAGGTCGTTGCTGTTGTCGAAGCTGAAACATGGTTTGTCAATTAACAAGCACAAAGAGAGTAACAAGTTATTCCCACGGAGATTCGGATTGCAAGCTAAAAAGAAGGTTGAAGTAGGGGAGAATAGAGTGGAGGAAAGGATTGATAGAAGTGAAAGGAAGCGTAAGGTGGGTCCGGTTGATCATGAGTTGGTTTTGAGAGCAATGTCAAGAGCTCTCGAAGTTACTGAGCTCGCATACTTGGATATGACAGATAAAGTTCTTGATCGTTACCCTGAGCTTGCATTAATGGGTTCTTGTTTGTTGGTTGCTTTGATGAGAGATGAAGATGTGTATGTAATGAATGTGGGAGATAGTCGTGCTATTGTGGCTCAGTACG
>MU665940.1:27969-56055 GCA_026770625.1 Nicotiana glauca
CTGAGCTTGCATTAATGGGTTCTTGTTTGTTGGTTGCTTTGATGAGAGATGAAGATGTGTATGTAATGAATGTGGGAGATAGTCGTGCTATCGTGGCTCAGTACGTGGCTGAGGAGGTTAGTTCTAGTTCAGAACCAATAGTTCCAGGCAATTGCGAGTTGGCTGTTGAGGGCATTGCTGAAGAATCTGTAGTTGCCGGTGATGAGGAAAATAAGGCGACGAATGAGATACCTATTCATGCCACGAAGCTGACTGCCTTGCAATTGTCAACTGATCACAGCACTAGCATTGAAGAAGTAAGGTTCCTCGGTTTCTTTGTCAGTCAATAGGTTGTTTCTGATGCTTCCTTCCATGTTTTAAGTTTAATTGATTTATGAGTTATGATATTTTAAGTAATGAAGTACATAATTGTTTTACTCTGTAAGAATCACAAAACTTCAGAATGATGAATTCTTGTAAATTAAAAGCTGTTTCCTTTATCTGGTGCTTCAAAATATTATGCCCCTTGTGCTCATCATTGGCTTTACTAATCTAAGATCATTGAATGTAGTAGGTTATGAAATTAAATGGGATATAATTTCTAAATAAAAGCCTCTGAAGCAAAGAGGTCTCAATGTCAGTTTCTTGCTTTAGTTACATGCAGAGCTGTATCATATATGTGCCTGCTAAACTGGTTTTTCTGTAGGTCTGGTGTTTTGAATCTTTTGGTCACAGTGTATTGAACCATTAAATTTTTGGGTTGGCAGCATTTAGCTGCTATAGGCAGGTTCTTAGAAACAGTTCAGCATTTGCGATAGTTTGACCCTTTCAAATGGTTCCTTTTCCTACAACAACATACCCAGTAAAAATCCCACTAATGGTTCCTTTTCCTATAATCTGTTATTCCTTTCAGGTCATTAGCTTTTTAGTAGGTTCATTCTTTACTGCTGTTGCATAAATGACAATGATCTGAAGAAGGATGTATCACGCGGCATGAGATGCTGCTCCTTTAGCCCAAGTCTCTTTCTTTGCCTCTCCCTCTCTCTCTCAAAGATTTTAACGAATGTGAGTGTTCCAGATTTTCATGAACTTGTGCGTAATCTCTATGAGTGGATCAGGAATGCAGTCAGATCCTTTCCGATATTGTTTCCGATGTCGTCTGGGTGTTCATTCTTGATTAAAATAGAGCACAATACTGCTCCAAACTTGTGGTTCACGAGTCTTAGGGATATCTTAGAAGGTATAATTTTGCCAATCTTTAGTGTAATAGTGACAATGAGGGAACTTCATAATATTGGTTTCCCTTAGCTCCCTTTTTTGTCAATATATTTGCCTTGTCTGGTATTCGTTTATTCATCTAAATGAAATAATGGGATTGGAAGCTTCCTGTAAACTTCTAATATAACTGCTCATATATATCTTCTTATACATAGGTGCCTTCTATACTTGTATTAAACATTGTATCAGATGGAGCTACTTGAGGTGTTGGATATCTATTGATGAATCTTTCTTTTGTTTCTACTTCTTCCATCTTCATTTATTCTGCTCTTTTATTCCCGCGTCTCTCTAGTTTTTAAGCAAACTGTTTTTTTTAACTTTTTAGTTGCCTCAGACCCCACATGCGGGAATATACTGGATATGTTGTTGTTGTTTGTGGTTGGATACTGGTTGCAGTTTTCCTTCAGCTACAAAATTCATGTATTGATGTGATGCTCTCAACCTTTTTTATTTTTACATTATTTTGTCTTGGATTATTGGACAAAGATGTATATGATAAAACTGCTGAATGCTTCAAGTGAGTGGGTTCTCTTTTTCTTTTTCTTTTTCTTTTTTTTTTCTTTGTTTTCCTTTTCCCGTCCAACATTATCATTTGGCAGAAACATTGCCTGTTGGGATGGATGGACAACTCCTACCATGATAAAATGATTTTACCTGCGCTTAAGGGTAGGACCTTTTGGCAATTGAAAAGTTGCCCTCGTCTGTTGTACCTAAGTCTTTTTCTGCCAGAGGAGTTATATATTAATGTCTTGTTGAGCAGTGAGTGTACAAATAGACATTTACTAACTTTGATGAATATTCTTATTTTTCTCCATTAGCGACGATGCAATGCATCAAATTTTGTACTCCATGGAAAACAAAACTCAAACAATATAATGAGGTAGATAAGTAAAAAAGAAAAAGTTACACAAATGCCTGACATATCTTCATTTTCTTGTAACATTTGTGAAAGGCTTCAGGCCTCCCGTGTTTGTTGGGCCTTATTTATCAAGACATTAGATGAGCTCAAATAATATATATTGGCTCCAATTTGAGGCCTATACATTCAAGTTGATCTTATCCTCTTCTATCTAAATTGCCCCAATATTTATTGCATTTCACTGATTTTGCTGGTTGTTGAATGAGCTAGCAGCCGTAACAGCTCCTATATTGCTGTCATGCATAATTCTGTTTACTCTTTACTCTGACATAACCATTTCTGCTGGCCGGATACGGTTAATGATTTCCGTGTTAGTCTCTTTCGGTTTTACCAAGTTACAACTTCTCATTGTTGTTATTAAAGTGTGTTTGACCAATGAATGCAATTGGCGCTGAGTTTCTGTCTCATTTGTCATTGTGAAACCTGTAACTTTTAATTGTCTGTTGCTTGTAACATTCCCATGTTTTTATTTTAATCAGTCAGGTTCTTAAACAGTTTGTTTCTTGTAACAATCTCCAGGAAGTCATTAGAATCAAGAATGAACACCCAGACGACAGCAATTGCATTGTTAATGACAGAGTAAAAGGTCGTTTAAAGGTCACTCGCGCTTTTGGGGCGGGCTTCCTGAAAAAGGTTTGTCACTTGCTTTTCTTTCTCCATCCTGGTTTCCAATCCCAAAAATCTCTAGCAATTGCATCAAATTGCACATCTGCACTTTCGAAGCCTCATTTTACTTTAGATATTGTGGCATCAGAGAACCCTATTTGATTATTTCCATTTCTGATTTGGTCGAAAATCTGTTGATCTCCGGGAGATGGAATGTCATGCACTCTTAGTCCTAGCATTCCATCTAGTAAAGAATTATATGTTTCTACTATAGTTACTCTGGATGGACATGTAAAGTTCGCCAAACATCCTACGTTGAATTGTTGTTGTAGACTTATATTCTGTTTTGACATGCTTGTTGCCAATCCGCTGAATATTTTGAGATCTGCCTGTGCAGCCTAAATTGAATGATGCATTGCTGGAAATGTTTCGGAACGAGTACATTGGAGATGCTCCTTATTTATCTTGTAAACCTTCGCTGCGCCATCATAGACTTTGTCCTAAGGATCAGTTTTTGGTGCTGTCCTCTGATGGCTTGTACCAATATTTGAGCAATCAAGAGGTGGTTTGTCATGTGGAGAATTTCATGGAGAAATTCCCTGATGGGGATCCTGCTCAGCATCTTATTGAGGAGCTCTTATTCCGTGCAGCTAAGAAAGCTGGTATAATTTCTGTCTAGTCTTTCTGTGCAGAGTTAGGGTAAAAAGTTACTGTTTTAGTGATTCTTTACGTTTGCTCTAATTCTATATTAGGCGGGAACACTAAATTGGACCAGCTCCAATTTTGTGACACATTAACATACAATTGCGTATTCTGGATTTATCACCAGATTATCCGCCATAGCATAGTTTGTTTGTCTACTTCTCTTTAACTGATGAAACAAAGATATGTTTTGAGGTTTGGGAAACATCTTTGTCGTTTACTCGTTTAAGCTACTGCACTAGCTGTGACATTTGATGACTATAAAAAGTCTTATGTCAAGAATTTTGTTTTGCACTATTTAGTTAGATTTGTAAGCCCCTGAATAGTACAATTATATTCTAATTGAATCGTACTAGTCCTCAGTGCTCACCTTCTGACTCGGGTCTGTGGAATGTGGAAGTCTATTCTTTTGGGGAAGAAACATTAGTATAAGACTACACTAAATTGGTAATATAACTCACCCCTTCCGTGGGTGAAAAAGTCCCAAGCTCACCCATCAACCAAATATTGCAGCGAAGTATACTCCTTTATGCAGGTGTCCATGTAAAGCCTTGGTAAATGTCTCCTTATCTAGTAATTTGAGTTTTTTCACCTATGTTTTTCTTCGACACCTAGTTCTTTGGATCACTTGGTGGATCGGGCATATCAATGAAGTGTAGAAATTGATAGATGACATTGTCAAGATCTTGGTAACCCTCTTGCTGAAGAGGGGAAGACATGACATGGATGATTTGTTTCATAGCATAGCTGTTCAGGGATTTCAAGATCAGTTGTCAATCTTCGTTTTCTAGAAAATATGGCATGAGATCTCCAACTGATCTGTCTGAATATCTAGAAGCTGATGAATGATCAAGCTGTTTTCTTCTCTTAAATGCGAATTTTAACATCAATCAACTATGTCTCAATCCCAAACTAGGTGATTGGGTGCCTCGTATGAATTCTGGGCACCCTTAATTAAAAGAAAGTCCTTTTAAACAACTCCAGATGATGTCATTGGTTTCATATCACTTTCTGAAACATAAGGACTACTACATACTTTGGCTCCTCTCCACAGTAATCATTAGTTTCTCATTTAGCAGCATCTTTTTTCTCTACTATTTCGTTTTACGTATTTTTGCGGTTTAGGTAAACTATGATTTCTAAATCTCTGATTTCATGGTTATCTTATGATGGCCTCTCTAAATGATTGGCATGCAAGTATTACATGTTTTTCAAATGAATTGTTTATTTTTTCTTATAGGAATGGAATTTCATGAATTGCTGGACATCCCCCAGGGAGATCGTAGGAAGTACCACGATGATGTTACTGTTATGGTGGTATCTCTTGAGGGAAGAATTTGGAAGTCATCTGGGAAATACCTCTGAGTTTTACAATTTCCATGTATAGCGGTGCTGCAATTTCGATCTCTTGAGCTGGGATGTTGGCAGCAGTGGTGAAGCTGAACAGTCGCTTAAGTTCACTGCTCCAGTTCTACCCTTGACAACAGCCAAAAGTAGTGCTAGAAATACGACAAGGCTTGTGAAAAGTAGAAATTTCGTAGCTGGGATTGCTCAGAACTACTCCTGGAAAAGAAAGAAACAGGATCTCTTCATTTAGTTTCTTTTTAGATTTTGCACAGTAAAATAGATCTTTCCATTCTTTCAAGTTCTTTCTTTCTTTTTGCCCCCATCTCACCTACTCTTTAGATCCAAAATCAAGAGATTGTGACCAGGTGAGCGGCTTAGTTACTGAGTTTTAGCCGATATATCTGTATTTTGGAGGTGGATATCCACCAATCTATTCGGTTTACAGAGGAGAATTCTTGTTGAGCCCTTGTGTAAAAAGTTTTCTTATAGAATGGGGTAAAGGGAAAGGTACATCACAGACTTTAATTGCTGATTGCACTACCAATATTTCCTTCATTTCTTGCAACATGCACTCATTTAAGCTTCTTTTTTCCATTTTCTATCTAGAGCAGATGAACTTGCACATGAGATAATAAAACGGGATTCAGCTCGATAAAACCAGTGTTGTCAAAAGTTCATTTAAGGTGATTTAAGGTGCGCTTATGCCCTAAAGTTTAGGGAGGACGCTTCGCCTCGCTTAAGTTGTGCTTGATGTAGTCAAGGAACTAAGGCGGGCACCTCACTCTGCCCATGAGTATTTCTATCTTGAATCGAACAGTACCAAATAGCACATAATTGTTGGTGCTAGATGTTGGTATTAGGTTTAAGAGGAGGAACAAGTCTGCTAGGGGAAAACCAAGAATCAGGTGGGGAGCTATGACTAAGGATAAAGCCCAAGAGTTGGAATGTCGGTTGTCGGCTATGGGAGCTTGGAGGAGTAGTGGGGATGCGAACACTATGTGGTCAACGACAGAAGAATGTATAAGGGAATCTGCGATAGAGGTGTTAGGGGTCTCATCCGGTGTTTCTGGCGGGCACAAAGGAGATTGGTGGTGGAATGAAGCGGTCCAAGGAAAAGTGGAAGCGAAGAGGGCAGCATACCAGAAGTTAGTAGAGAGCATAGGCGAGGACGAGAGGAGAGTGTGCTTGGAGAGATATAAGGTAGCTAGGAAAGAAGCTAAATTATCGGTCTCGGAGGCTAAGAATGCGGCTTATGGTCGTATGTACGAGGAACTGGGGGAAAAAGGCGGGGAGAAGAGGTTATTCCTGCTGGCAAAATTGAGAGAGAGGAAGGCTCGAGATTTGGACCAAGTGAGATGTATTAAGGACGAAGATGGTAGAGTATTGGTGGAAGATGCCCAGATTAAGAGAAGATGGCAAACTTACTTTCATAAACTTCTGAATGAGAAAGAGGATCGTGATATTGTGCTAGGAGAATTGGAGCACTCCGAAAGCCGTCGTGACTTCGGGCCCTGCAGGCGTATCGAGGTCGAGGAGGTCGTGGGGGCTATGCGTAAGATGAGTAGGGGCAGAGCGACTGGGCCGGACGAGATTCCGGTAGAATTTTGGAAGTGTGCAGGGAGAGCAGGCATGGAGTGGTTGACTGGGTTGTTTAATGTTATTCTTAAGGCGAAGAGGATGCCGGATGAGTGGAGGTGGAGTACGGTGGTTCCATTGTATAAGAACAAAGGTGATATCCAGAGTTGTAACAATTACAGGGGTATCAAATTACTGAGTCATACTATGAAAGTATGGGAGAGGGTGGTTGAAGCGAGAGTGAGGATGACAGTGTCTGTATCCGACAACCAGTTCGGGTTCATGCCGGGTCGTTCCACCACAGAAGCTATACACCTTGTTAGGAGGTTGGTGGAACTGTACAGAGAGAGAAAGAAGGATTTGCACATGGTGTTTATTGACCTAGAGAAAGCATATGACAAGGTTCCTAGAGAAGTTCTCTGGAGATGCTTGGAGGCAAAAGGTATGCCGGTGCCTTATGTTATGGCAATTAAGGACATGTATGACGGGGCTAAGACTCGGGTTAGGACAGTAGGAGGGGACTCTGAGCCTTTTCCGGTCGAAATGGGATTACACCAAGGCTCTGCGCTTAGTCCATTCTTATTCGCCCTGGTGATGGATGCGATATCAGGCCATATTCAAGGGGAGGTGCCATGGTGCATGCTATTCGCCGATGACATAGTTCTGATTGACGAGTCACGAGCCGGTGTTAACGAGAGATTGGAAGTCTGGAGACAGACTCTTGAGTCGAAGGGCTTCAAGCTAAGCAGGACGAAGACGGAATACCTCGAGTGTAAGTTCAGCGCCGGGCCGGGGGAAGTGGACGTGGATGTGAGGCTTGAGTCACAAATTATCCCAAATAGAAGCAGCTTCAAGTATCTTGGGTCGATTATCCACGGGGGAGGGGAGATCGACGATGATGTCACACACCGTATTGGTGTAGGATGGATGAAGTGGAGGTTAGCATCTGGAGTCTTGTGTGATAAGAGAGTGCCAACGATACTCAAAGGTAAGTTCTATAAAGCGGTGGTTAGACCGGCCATGATGTATGGGGCTGAGTGTTGGCCTGTTAAGAACTCACATATCCAAAAGATGAAAGTAGCAGAAATGAGGATGTTGAGGTGGATGTGTGGCCACACTAGAAAGGATAAGATTAGGAATGATGACATTCGGGAGAAGGTGCACGTGGCCCCTATTGATGACAAGATGCGGGAAGCGAGGCTCAGATGGTTCGGACATGTACAGAGGAGAAGCCTAGATGCTCCAGTAAGGAGGTGTGAGCGGCTGGTCGTGGAAGGCACGAGAAGAGGCAGAGGGCGGCCTAAGAAGTATTGGGGAGAGGTGATCAGGCAGGATATGGCGAGGCTTCAGATTTCCGAGGACATGGCACTTGATAGGAAGTTATGGAAGTCGCGTATTACGGTTGTAGGCTAGGAGGTAGTTGAGTCTTGCGTTACTTTGTACCTTTGTGAGCCTAGTTCGGTGGGGTTTTGTCTAAGATAGCTAGGGGCAATGTCGTGTTTTACTATTTTCTATTTTCGATGCAGGATCCATTTACAAACCATCGTTTTTGCTTTGAATTATTATTATTATTATTATTATTTTTCTTTTCCTGCTTTCTATGTTCCTTTTACCGTATGATTTCCGCGGTGAATCTAATACTCTCTTCTTTTGTCTTTTTTGTCTTCTTTATTATATTGAGCCGAGGGTCTTTCGGAAACAACCTCTCTACCCCCTTGGGGTAGGGGTAAGGTCTGCGTACACACTACCCTCCCCAGACCCTGCTTGTGGGATTTTACTGGATTGTTGTTGTTGTTGTTGTTGTCAATAAATACTTGTTCTCGAGAAAAACATTGTGAATGAATTTATTACTTTTTTTTTGAATTGCATAGATGCTTTTATCTTTTTTCCTTCATTGCGTTTTTTTTCCACTAAAGCCTACAATTAAATTGCATTCTGCGCTTAAAGCCCTAATGGACATTTAGAACTTTTCGCTTTTGACAACATTGGATTAAATCCTTATTCTAGTACTCGTAGAAAACAATCTCTTTGCGTAAATGCAAGGAAAATGCTGCTAAGGTATACACCGACGCTCGACTATCCTGCAATAGCTGGTCATGGGATAAGCCCATATTCTACTATCAACGGATGTAGAGTTATCAATATGGGCTTGGCCCGTTGGGCCATCCCAGCAGAGCCCATAATTTAGCATGATTGGGCTAAAATTTTTGGAACCAATTTAAAATGAGATTTTTAAGCCCGACCCGAGTAAGTCCGTGGCCTATGAGGCTTTATTGAGGATAGGCTGGGCCAGCCCGTGGGCCGAATAACAATATTTATTTAAAATATTTAAATATAAAAAGTATACTGCCTCTAGCGATGGAAAGTCAAAATTGGTTTTTTACTTAGAGGAATCAAAGCTTGATCTTGAGAAGTTTTAAGAGATGGATGTTGTCATGTATTAGAAGGACCATTCTAGAAAATATCCCGATATTTGCACTTTATGAAAGAGAAAATGAAGGTTATGTAGTCTTTTATTTTTTTAATTGTTTCTTTTTGTTATTAGCTTTCTGTTGTGTAATTTTACATCAATCTTATATGTAAATGGCAATTATTTTTATTTTTTTTGAAAAGATACAAATAACGTTTGGTTTTATGCTATGTTATGGATCTTGAACTTACAGTTACAAGTTTAAAAGTTAAGGACACTTGGTCCTGAACTTCGAGTTCCAAGTTTAAAAGTTAAGGACACTTAGTCCTGAACTTAGAATTACAGGTCCAAAATTAAGGACACTTGGTCCAGAACTTAGACTAACAAGCTCAAAAGTTAAAGACAATAAATCCTGAACTTATAGTTACAAGTTCAAAAGTTAAATACAATAGGTCCTGAAGTCCTGAACTTAGACTAACAAGCTCAAAAGTTAAGGACAATAGGCGCCTGAACTTAAGCTAAGAACCCCAAAAGTTAAGGAAAATAGGTCCTAAACTTAAGCTAAGAACCCCAAAAGTTAAGGACAATAGGTCATGAACTTACAGTTACAAGTTCAAAAGTTAAGGACTGAAATCCTAAACTTAGACTAACAAGCTCAAAAGTTAAGGACAATAGGTCCTGAACTTAGGCCAAGAAGCCCAAAAGTTAAGGACAATAGATCCTGGACTTAGACTAATAAGCTCAAAAGTTAAGGACACTTGGTCCTGAACTTACCGTTACAAGTTCAAAAGTTAAGGACATGTAGTCCTGAAGGGTATTTTCGTCCAAGCAGTTAAAGTTTATTAAACCAGCGGCTAAAGACCAAAGACATTTTAAACAGTAACTTAAAAGTAAACACATGTGTTATTAGTGGCTAACCGTGCATTTCCCCATGGGTTGACCATTATAAGGCCCGTCAAAATAGTGGGCTAACCCGGCCCAACCCATATTGACGGCTCTAAACAGATGTACCAAAAGGTGTAATCTTTTGTACAGAACAGTGTAATGGTTTGACAAGTACACAACTGACTTTGATGGTAATAGCCAATAGGGGGGTGTGTGTGTGTGTGTGTTGCAAGAAATGAAGGAAATATTGATAATGCAATCAGCAAAAAAGTATGTGAAGTACCTTTCCCTTTACCAAGATAACTTTTACACAAGGGTTCAACAAGAATTCTCTCCTCTGTAAACCGCATTGGTGGATATCCACCTCTAAAATACAGATAAATCGCCTATTACTCAGTAACTAAGCCACCCACCTGGTCACAATTACTTGATTTTGGCTCTAAAGAGTAGATGAGATGGGGGCAAAAAGAAAGAAAGAACTTAAAGAATGAAAATATCTATTTGCAAAATCTAAAAAGAAACTAAATGAAGATTTCCTGTTTCTTTTCTAGGAGCAGTTGTGACTTCTGAGCAATCCCAGCTACAAAATTTCTACTATCACGAGCCTTGTCGTATTTCTAGCACTAGTTATGGCTGTTGTCGAGGGGATAACTGGAGCAAGTGAGCTTGAGCGACCGGCTCAAGAGATAAAAATTGCAGCGCCGCTATTACATGAAAATTGTAAAAACTCAGAGGTATTTCCCAGACGACTTCCAAATTCTTCCCTCAAGAGATACCACCATAACAGTAACATCATCGTGGTACTTCCTACGATCTCCCTGGGGGATGTCCAGCAATTCATGAAAATCCATTCCTATAAGAAAAAATTAACAATTCAATTGAAAAACATGTAATCTTCTGCATGCCACAACCCAAAACAAGTCATTTAGAGAAGCAATCATAAGAAACCATGAAATCAGAGACTCAGAAATCATATTTTACCTAAACGGCAAAAATACATAAAATGAAATGGTCGAGAAAAAAGATGCTACTAAATGAGAAACCAATGATTACGGTGGAGATGGAGCCAACGTATTTAGTAGTCCTTAAGTTTCACAAAGTGATATGAAACCAAAGACATCATCTGGAGTCATTAGATTCAGACATAGTTGATTGATGTTAAACATCAGCATTTAAGAGAAGAAAACAGCTTGATGATTCATCAGCTTCAGACAGATCAGTTGGAATCCCATGCCGCATCTTCTAGAAAACGAACATTGACAACTGATATTGAAATCCCTGAACAGCTATGCTATGAAATAAATTATCCATGTCATGTCTTGCCCTCTTTAGCAAGAGGAGTATCGAGATCTTGACATGTTATCTGATCTATCAATTTCTACACTTCATTAATACACCCGATCCACCAAGTGATCCAAAGAACTAATGTGTCAGAGCAAATATAGGTGCAATACACATTACCAAGGCTTTACATGGACACCTGCATAAAGGAATTACCAATTTGGTTGATGGATGAACTTGGCACTTTTTCACCCATGGAAAGAGTGGGTTATATTACAAATTTAGTGTTGTCTATTACTAATGTTTCTTCCCCAAAAGAATAGACTTCCACAATCCACAGACCCAAGTCACAAGGTGAGGACTGAGGACTAGTACGATTCAATTAGAATATAATGTACTATTCAGGGGCTTCCGATTCTAACTAAATAATGCAAAACAATATTCTTGACATAGGCTTTTTATAGTTATCAAATGACTGAGCTAGTGCAGCATCTTAAAACGAGTAAATTACAAAGACCTTTCTCATACCTCAACACGTATCTTTGTTCCATCAGTTAAAGAGAAGTAGGCATAAACAAACTAAGTTATGACGGATAATCTGGTCATAATAGGCAATTGTATGTTAATGTGTCACAGACTCATAGTGGGTCCAATTTAGTGTTCCCACCTAATACAGAATTGGTCTAAATTGGAGAAAAAGAGAGATGATTGAGAGTAAAAAATCTGAAAATTTAAATGCAATTTCCTAGAGAAAATTAAGGGCGTGCGGGCACTTGAAAACGTAAAAAATCACCAAAACAGTAAGTTTTTACCCTTAACTCTGCACAGAAAGACTAGACAGAATATATACCAGCTTTCTTGGCCGCACGGAATAAGAGCTCCTCAATAAGATGCTGAGCAGGATCCCCATCAGGGAATTTCTCCATGAAATTTTCCACATGACAAACCACCTCTTGATTGCTCAAATATTGGTACAAGCCATCAGAGGATAGCACCAAAAATTGATCCTTAGGACACAGTCTATGATGGCGCAGTGAAGGTTTACAAGATAAATACGGAGCATCCCCAATGTACTCGTTCCGAAACATTTCTAGCAATGCATCATTCAATTTAGGCTGCACAGACACATCTCAAAGTATTAAGCGGATTGGCAACAAGCATGTCAAAAACAGGATATAAGTCTACAGCAACAATTCAATGTAGGATGTTCATTTAAATAATTAAACATGTGGCGAACTTTACATGTCCAGAGTAACTATAGGAAGAAACATATATTTCTGTACTAGATGGAATGCCAGGACTAAGAGTGCATGACATTCCATCTCCTAGAGATCCACAGAATTTCGGCCAAACCAGAAATAGAAACAGTCAAGAGGGTCCTCTGATGCCAGTATGCCACAATATCTAAAGCAAAACGAGGCTCCGAATGTGCAGACGTGCAATTTGATGCAATTGCTTGAGATTTTGGGATGGGAAACCAGAATGGAGAAAGAAAAGCAAATGACAAACCTTTTTCAGGAAGCCCGCCCCAAAAGCGCGAGTGACCTTTAAACGACCTTTCACTCTATCATTAACAATGCAATTGCAGTCATCTGGGTGTTCATTCTTGATTCTAATAACTTCCTGGAAATTGTTTACAAGAAACAAACTGTTTAAGAACCTGACTGATTAAAATACAAACGTGAAAATGTGACAAGCTACAAACAATTAAAAATTAAAGGAATTCACAATGACAAATGAGACAGAAACCCAGTGTCAATTGCATGCATTGGTCAAACATACTTTACTAACAACAATGAGAAGTTGTAACTAGGTAGAACCGAAAGAGATAACACGAGAATCATTAACCGTATCTGGACAGCAGAAATGGTTATGTCAGAGTAAAGAGCGAACAGAATTATGCGTGACAGCAATATAGGTGCTGTTACGGCTGCTAGCTCATTCAACAATCAGCAAAATCAGTGAACTGCAATTAGTATTGGGGCAATTTAGATAGAAGAGAAAAAGATCAACTTGAATGTGCAGGCGTATATATTATTTGTGCTCATCTAATGTCTTGATAAATAAGGCCCCAACAAACACACGAGGCCTGAAGCCTTTCACAAATGTTACAAGAAAATGAAGATAAGTCAGGCATTTGTTTCACTTTTTCTTTTTACTTATCTACCTCATTATATTGTTTGAGTTTTGTTTTCCATGGAGTACAAAATCTGATGTATTGCATCGTCGCTAATGGAGAAAAATAAGAATATTCATCAAAGTTAGTAAATGTCTATTTGTACACTCACTGCTCAACAACAACAAATACCCAGTGTATTCTCAGAAGTGGGGTTTGGGGAGGGTAGAGTGTACGCAGACCTTACCCCTACCTTTGAAAGGCAGAGAGACTGTTTCCGGAAAACTCGCTGCTCAACAAGACATTAACATATAACTCCTCTGGCAGAAAAAGACTTCGGTACAACAGACGAGGACAACTTTTCAATTGCCAAAAGGTCCTACACTTAAGCTCAGGTAAAATCATTTTATCATGGTAGGAGTTGTACATCAATCCCAATAGGCAAAATGATAATGTTGGACAGGAAATGGAAAAAAGAAAAAGAAAAAAAAAAAAAAGAACCCACTCACTTGAGGCATTCAACAGTTTATCATATTCATCTTGCCCAATAATCCAAGACAAAATAATACAAAAATAAAAAAGGTTGAGAGCATCACATCAATACATGAATTTTGTAGCTGAAGGAAAACTGCAACCAGTATCCAACTACAAACAACAACATATCCGGCATATTCCCACATGTGGGGTCTGGGGTAACTACAAAGTTACAAACAACAGTTTGCTTAAAAAATTAGAGAGATGCAGGAATAAAAGAGCAGAATAAATGAAGATGGAAGAAGTAGAAAACAAAAGAAAGATTCATCAAAAGATATATAACACCTCAAGTAGCTCCATCTAACACAGTGTTTACTGTTTACTACAAGTATAGAAGGCACCTAGTGTATAAGGAGCTATATTTGAGCAGTTATATTAGAAGCTCACAGGAAGTTTCCAAACCCATTATTTCTTTTAGATGAACAAGAGAATACCAGAGTCCAGACAAGGCAAATATATTGACAAAATGGAGCTAAGGGAAACCCAACTATGAAGTTTCCTCATTGCCACTATTACACTAAAGAGCGGCAAAATTATACCTTCAAAGATATCCCTAAGACTCATGAATCACAAGTTTGGAACAGTATTGCACTCTATTTTAAGAAAGCTTTAACATTAGAAGGCAATGAATATCGGAAAGGATCCGACTGCATTCCTGATCCACTCATAGAGATGAAGCACAAGTTCATGAAAATATGGAACACTCACATTCATTAAATTTGAGAGAGAGAGAGAGAGGAATAACAGATTATAGGAAAAGGAATGATTTGAGACGGTCAAACTATCGCAAATGCTGAACTGTTTCTAAGAACCTGCCTATACCAGCTAAATGCTGCCAACCCAAATTTAATGGTTCAATACACTGTGACCAAAGATTCAAAGAACCAGACCTACAGAAAAACCAGTTTGGCAGGCATATATATGATACAGCTCTGCATATAACTAAAGCAAGAAACTGACTTTGAGGCCTCTTTGCTTCAGAGGCTTTTATTTGGAAATTATATCCCAGTAAATTTAATAACCTACTAAAGTCGTCTTAGATCAGAAAAGCCAATGATGAGCACAACGGCCATCATATTTTGGAGCACCAGATAAAGGAAACAACTTCTAATTTACATGAATTCATCATTCTGAAGCTTTGTAATTCTTACAGAGTAAAGTAATTATGTACTTAGCAGAATGTCATAACTCATAAATCAATTAAACTTCAAACATGGAAGGAAGCACCGGAAACCAAGGAACCTTACTTCTTCAATACTAGTGCTGTGATCAGTTGACAATTGCAAGGCAGTCAGCTTCATAGCTTGAATAGGTATCTCATTCGTCGCCTTATTTTCCTCTTCACTGGGAACTACAGATTCTTCAGCAATGCCCTCAACGGCCAACTCGCAATTGCCTGGAACTACTGATTCTGAACTAGAACTAACCTCCTCAGACTCGTACTGAGCCACAATAGCACGACTATCTCCCACATTCATTACATACACATCTTCATCTCTCATCAAAGCAACCAACAAACAAGAACCCATTAATGCAAGCTCAGGGTACCGATCAAGAACTTTATCTGTCATATCCAAGTATGCGAGCTCAGTGATTTCGAGAGCTCTTGACATTGCTCTCAAAACCAACTCATGATCAACCGGACCCACCTTACGCTTCCTTTCACTTCTATCAATCCTGTCCTCCACTCTATTCTCCCCTACTTCAACCTTCTTTTTAGCTTGCAATCCGAATCTCCATGGGAATAACCTGTTACTCTCTTTGTGCTTATTAATTGACAAACCATGTTTCAACTTCGACAACAGTAACGACCTCCTATTAACCGCTGAACCTGCACTATTTACACTTAATGCATCATCTACGGAAAATGCAAATCTCTCCGAACCCGAAAGATCAAGACCATCCTCTGTCTCATCTTCTGCTAAAAATTCCCACAATTTCCTCCTCTTAACCTCTATCTCCCCTGATTGAAATGTCACTCTCTTTTCAGACCCTCTATCCATCTGTTCCAAATTAACCTCATTTTCACCTTCTTCTACTCCCTTATCTCCCCTACTCGTGGCATCAGGTGCTCGATTCGAATCTGGCTTGTTCGAGTCCTCACCAATCGCTTCATTTTCCGACTCTTTATCTAGCTGCTGCAAATTAACCTCATTTTCACCTTCTTCAACTCCCCTTTCTCCCCTACTCGTCGACTTAGCTGCTTGATTTGAATTTGGTTCGTTTGAGTCCTCAATGATCACTTCATTTTCCGATCCTTTATCTAGCTGCTCCAAATTAACCTCATTTTCACCCTCTTCTACTCCCCTAGCCCCCTTACTTGTGGCCTTAGGTCCTCGATTCCAATGTGGCTTGTTCGACTCCTCACCAACAACTTCATTTTCTGATTGAAATATCACCTTCTTTTCACACCCTTTATCCATCTGATCCAAATTAACCTCATTCTCAGCTTCTTCTAATCCCCTACCCCCGCTACTAATCTCCTTATTCACTCGATTCGAATTAGCTTCATTCGAGTCCTCAACGATCAATTCATTTTCTATATTTGCATTGTTTAAACTTTCATTTTTTTCGCTTTCTTGGTTATTATTAATAATACTAGTATCTTCACTATCCCAAAACAAACCCTCTAATTCTTTGTTCATTGCTTTGTACAGATTACTCATCAAGAATTCAGGTGCATCAGGTCCATTAAACCCATCATAAATCCCAACAAACAGCCACCCATGTTCTTCACATACAACCACATGCACACGATCCTCCCCCGCTTTTCCTAATGCCCATTCAACATTCACATTATTACGCAAATGCCATCCATTATAATCACGTGTACAGTTAATTTCCTTTTTACCTATGAAGTAGTTTCTCACTGGCACCACCCACGGCCGTCTAAAGGCTTTTTTAATTCCATTAATGCCCTTCGATTTTCTCTTTTTTACATAAATGCCATCACCACCCAACGGAGCTGAGAATGGAACGGCAGACTCTAGTGGACCGGATAGAGCTCCTCGCTCGATCGGACCGGACATGAAGAAAGCCCTCTCTCTTTCCATTGGACCAGCCGGTTCATTGCTTAAACCGGCACGAGGTACCGGTTGAAGAGGTAAAGCACTGAAGGACGACGTACTTTCAAAACCATTCACAACACTACCAGTACCATCGTCGTAAATATTATCAAGTTGGAGAACAGATCGGGGAGTACAAGTATTCGCACTAACAGAAGCACCTGAAATCGCTCTGAATCCGGTTTCGGTCCTTAACGGATCCGGTTCATTATCGAACCGGAGTGACTGAGAAGGCGAAACGAACCGGTTCGAGTTTGTCGGAGAGAGAACGAACCGGGCAGATGACCGAACATAGCAGAAGGAATGACCTAGGGTTTCGTCGAGCGGTTCGCTGCCCGTGAATATTACCTCCGGTTCAGTCCGGTTCACCACCGCCGGGTTGGTAAAACACGAAAAGCCGCCTCCCATTTCACGTTCTATTCATTTCATAACCCCCCTCCCCCACAGTAACCACTGTTATATGTACATATCTCCAAAGCAGAGTTACACATAGAGGCAAAAGAAAAAGTTAAACAGAGTTTGTTGGGTTTGTCGTTAAAGAAAGTGAAATATAGAGAGAAGAAACATGTAATGGAGAGAGAGAGAGAGAATGGAGGAATCTATTTTGTAATGTTTTTTGCGGGATAATGAAATTTTTGGAATAGAAACATGTTCTAGTTCTAGATAATACATATGCTAACAATACAAAGAACATCAATGTAAGACTGACGTCGGAAATATTAATTTAAGTAATAGAAACATAAATGGCAGCAAGTAGCAAACACATATTCAGACACCAATGAGATGTAAATGAACTCAAATAAGGAGAAAAAAGGATAACAACTCAAATAATCAAATCGCTCCTAACGCATGGACTTACAACAAGAATTACCCCGAGACACAATATTTCATAAACCATAAATCATGGATCATAATTTTCAAATCTTACACATATACATCGTGCCCACAATAACAATTACCTTCGCACGCCAAAGCCCATATATTACCATGTAATTTACAACCGTGATAAATATAAATTTCGATGAACGAAGATATATTTAAACACCATGAAACATAATAACAATCTTGAATAAAGTAAAGTGTCAAATGAAATAATGAGTTTATTTTAGAAATCAAATTAAGTAAAATAATATACAATTTGTACCAAAATAGAGTATAAGATGTGTTTAGTTTAGAAATCAATAAAATTGACTAAAAGTGTTATTTGTAAACAAAGCAAAATATAAGTTAAATTAATAAATTAAATATAGAATTTGAACAATTTTAAGTAAGGTAAACATTTAACAGGGTGATGAGTATAATTTGAGAACCCAATTATAGTGAAAGTGCGATTACCATTTAGAATAATAAGGCAACGAGTGAGATAACGAGTTCTATCTTAAGAAGCACATAGAATAAAACATGTTAATATTTTTTTTATTTAAACCATTATGTTACAATAACTCAATAGAATATAATATGGTGACTCCATGCAATTAAATTCATATTGACAATCAATCACCAATCTATAACGAAGGCTATTGGCATGTTAAAGCAACACAACAAATCGCGAAAAATGCATGACCCACACAAGAAACCTTAATCGTTCCAACACCAAGATAACAACGAATAACCAAACACAATCAAAATGCGGAGGAATGATTGAAGGAAGTTCAATGGCCATTCAAATCAACAAGTTGTTCCAACATGGAATGTACAATGAAATTCACAGCCGAGGTAACGCCTCGTATTCATATTTCACAGTTTTAATTATAATTTTTCTTTATACCACCACGTGAGCCTTACATTTAGTTTTGAAATTTATTTTTTTCCAAAATAGCTACACGCGTTTTAGCCCACCTTATCTCACTGTGTGGCTTCAAGTAATTCCTCTACTAGCAACACGCGTATCAAGCCTATCTTATCTCACTACATGTGTATCAACCCCTAGCATTATACTACTGTATGTGTATCAATATTATAACTCGCACCACAAGTGCTCATATGCCACAAACTCGCACCACAAGTGCCCGTATGCCACAACTAGCCACAAAGTCAATAACACCAATATTTTCACAACAATAGCCCATGGCTCAACCATAATATGTACAAAAATTTCAACAATAATAAAATGAATGAGAATGCTCAACAAGAAAAGTTATCTCAACAATTAACAAATTTGCCTAAATATGATAAAGGTTATTACAACTTCAACACCAATAACTCAACAAGATGATATTCCAAGAAACAACAACTTCGAATAAAAGTGATTTAACTATTAAGAGGCAACAAGACAATAAGGAAGACAATAACTTCAACTAAAGCATATAAGAGCAAAATAACAAATAAGAGGTGGAACAAGTGCTAACAGCGTCAGATAGAGCATGTAAGAGTAGATTAACAACGAGGCATGGAAAGAGTCTAGATAATCTAAACCACTAAAATACCACAGGTAGCCTGTGTACCCACTCGTTATCTTGCGTACACGACTTTCACATAAAACAAATAGCACAATCAACCCAAATCCTAAAGGGTAGTTCCCCTCTTCCTCCCCCACAAAGTTAGGCAAGATACTCACCTCAACTAGGCCAACTCAATCCTCTGAAATAGCTTTTACTCTAAAATTCGCTTTCACACAGCTCAAATCTAACAAAAAATAATTTAATAATATCAAACAATGTAAGATAAACCAATTACCAAAAATAAAGCTACGGTCTTTACATTTTCCCCAAAAGGTAAATAAAAGTCAATGTTGTGCCCGCTTTGGATTCTGAATCCAAGATTACCCGAGCTAAGCCCGAACCAATACAAGCTCACACAAATGAAAACAGACTCAATCGGAGTCCGATAGCTCAACCAGTTTGCCAAAACATCGCTCTTGGGTGTTCATAACCCAAGAGGCCAACCCACACTAGTTGGGTCCCATAACTCCCGAGATACTCCTCCAAAACTCGCCAAATTTGAGTATGTTGTCTCCTATTATAAAAGAAAAAAATCCCCAAAAGGAATCTGGAAAGAATGGAAATGAAGAAACCATCCCGCAAGCTTAACATATACCACCACGAAGCACAATTTTATCAATCCACCACACAAACGGAAATATAACACATGAAATAAGCACAAAGGATTATATCCTAGAATAACGCTGCTGCGATGCGCGACCCAATCTGGCATCGGTTCACCCGGAATACATCGAACCATGATACTCGCAATCAACAGCCATAAGCATATTAACATCAAACACACGAAGTGTGTGACCGTAACTATGGAGATATGGATATCACTATATACTAGAAACAGGAAGACCATAACCAAGGCATATTCAACCAACAATCAACTATTCAACACTCTAAGAGCAATCTCACTTGAATTTCGTTACAAATCCCAAACATAACAACATCGGTGTGCCAATAACCAATAGATCACAACCTATCGCAATATCAAAAAGTAATATATGAGATATATCAGAACTCGAATGTGATCCACTGTCGCACCCCAATTTCTCGTGAAAGCAGGCTTCGACGTGTGATAACTCTTTTAAGTGGGTATTAAAAGAGGAAAGTCGCCACCAAATAAATTTTAAGGTGTGTTAGGGTACCTATTTGCAAATAAATCTGATTTAACTAGTCTACGTCACCAAAGATCGGGTAAGGGCTCGGATGTGATGACCCAAAAGATCATCACTTATTTTAGAAATAAATTCAGTGTTCTGATTCCTAAAAACCTCTTTTTTTTCCTCACCTCAACTTGTGTGCATGGTCCGGACCTATGTCCGGAAAGCTTTTCTGTGAAAAATATGAGAAATAGAAATTTCTAGAGTTAAAATTTGATTATGGTTGACTTTGGTAAATATTTTGAGAAAATAGAATCGAATCTGTATTCTGACGATCCCGGGAGGTCCGCAATAAAATATGGGACTTGGGCGTAGGCCCGAAAATGAATTCTGAGGTCCCAAGCCTTAGAAATCAATTTTTGAAAGAAATTATTTTACCGAATTATCTAAGAAATAAAGAAAAGAATTAATATTTGAAACCATTAATATCGGGCCCGTATTTTAGTTCTGTAGCCCGATACAAACTTGTTATAGTATTTAAATGATAACTGTGAAATTTGGTGAAAAAAGGAGTTTATTTGACGTGAATTGGACTTAGAAGGGTTATGAACTTTAAGTGTTCTTGATGAAAATGATGAGTTTTGAGGTTTAATTTATGGTTTTACATGTTATTTTGATAATGTGATCATATGAGTAGGTCCATCTAATGTTTTTGAGTTAGAATGCAAATGGTTTGGAGTCCCGAGGGCTCGGATGAGTTTAGGATAGTTTCCGGTGTGTTTTAGACTTAGAACATGGCTGTTGCAGGTTCAGAGAAGTTGCAGATGTCTAAACACGCCTCTGCGGTCCGTAATGATTTTTTGTGACTGCGGAGGGAACCTTGCGGCTGCACTTGATTTCTTGCGGTCCGCGGTGGAGCTCCGCGACTGCAGTCCTTTTTGTGCGGTCCGCATAGAGGGTCTGAGAGGGGTATATTTAAACGGGACTTTCAGTTATTTTTCATTTTTTGAACTCCTAAAAACATAAGAGGTGATTTTTCAAACACTTTTTATTCTCCAAAATATTAGTAAATGATTTCTAACTCATTTTCTTTACTCCTTAACCTCCTTTTACAAGATTTCATTCTAGAATCTAGGGTTTTCATGGTGGAATTGAGAATTTTGGGTAAAACCTAAGAATATTAAAATTCGGGGATTTAGACCTCAAATTGAGGTCGGATTCCAAAACCAATTATATATTCGGGCTCGGGGTTATTGAATGAGCAATCGGGTTTTGGTCCAAATTTCGGGTTTGGACCAAGCGGGCCGGAGGTCGATTTTTGACTTTTGGGGGAAAACTTTAGAAAACTTATTTCCATGCATTAGAATTGATTCATTTATCATTTATTGATATAGTTAAGTAACTTGTGGCTAGATACAAGCGAGTTGGTGGTGGAATCAAGAGGTAAAGCGGTAGTTGATGCTTGAATTGTGTTCGTGGCATCGAGATAAGTGTTTGGTCTAACATTAGCTTGAGGTATTAGGAGTTGTGTCCTATTTGCTATGTGTCATTTGTTGAGTACGACGTATAGTCATGGTGACGAGTATCTATACGTTGGTGTCAAGCATGCCCGTGAGTCTTACACTACGATTATTATGACTCTATTTGTATTGTTCATGCCTTTTTATGATGATTTCTATTGTTGGGCAAAGTTTGTGGAAGTAATGGTGATATTTGAACATTGAGGAGTGTTGGCTCGAGTTGTATAATGAATTGTGGAAGTATAATTGGCAATCAAACCTTATAGAGCATTGGCTCAAGTTGTGAAGTGAGTTGTGAAGTAAAAGTGAAAAAGAGAAAAGAATTATTATTTTGTCTCCCTTGCTAGGATGTTGTTTCTTTTAATGCTATCTCACTTGCCGGGTTGTTGATGCTTTTGATGTTATTCCCTTGCCGGGTTTTGATTGTTGTTCCCCTTGTCGGAATATTGTAATTATATTTATTTTCTTGCCCTATTGCTTGTGATTGTTGTTTGGGTGAGGAAGAGTGTTAAAACACGAAGGGTGATGCCGTGTATTGTTTTGGTGAGAGAGTGTTAAAGCACGAAGGGTGATGCAGTGTATTGTTTTGGTGAGAGAGTGTTAAAGCATGAAGGGTGATGTCGTATATGATTTATGTGAGGAAGAGTGTAAAGCACGAAGGGTGATGTCGTACCGCATAATGTACCATTCCGTGCCGATTATATTTATGTTATGGTGAGGATGGGAGTAAAATCATGAAGGGTGATGCCGTGCATTTTATATTGATTCTTATGGTGAGGACGAAAGTAAAATCATGAAGGGTGATGTCGTGCACTTGTTTGATTTTTGATTCTTGTTGATAATTGAGTTACGGTGTTCCTTATATTTACTTGCTGCCCTTCTGTTGTCATTTGATGTTTCCCTGCAGTACGTTTCCCCCTCTCATCCTTAACTGTATATACCTGCTATTATCTTTCTGTTGTATATGATTTAACTATACATGTTTATTTGGTAGTCTGGTCCTAGCCTCGTCACTACTTCGTCGAGGTTAGGCTAGGCACTTACCAGCACATGTGGTCGGTTTTGCTGCTATTACACTCTACACTCTTTGTGCAGATTCTGATATTGGAGCTTATGGACTTTAGCTTTGGGTGGCTACCTTCAATCCATACAGAGATCCGAGGTAGTCCTGTAGGCGTCTGCAAACCCTGGCGTCTCCCTCTATCTTTTCGTCCTGTCTCTTTTACGTATTTCAGAAACAGTATTGTATCTATTTTTCAGACCATGTTTGTAATATTCCTAGACCATCTGTGAAGTTGTGGCACCAATCTTGGGTAGTTTATGTATGAATTGATATTGACATCTTTATTATCACATTACGATTTAGTCTTCCGTTTTTAATTTCCGCTGTTTATTTAATGTTGGCTCATAATTTTTAAAGGATTAAAACTGGAAAAAAGGTAAATAACTCAAATGGTTGGCTTGCCTAGCTTTCACTAATATGCACCATCACGACTCCCGAGGGTGGTAACTCTAGGTTGTGACATCAAATTACCTCGAAGTGAAGGTGTTAGGTACTCTTTGAGGTCCACAACTGTGGGTCCCGGCCGAAATTTATGTCATGTGAGATTATTGGATTGTCTTATGTGATTATGTAAATGAGGGAAGACAGGGAATTTAAAAGTTCTACTACAATGTAAACAAGTGTAAAGAAAATCATACATGTGAAGGAATTAAATTATACATAAACTATCGGTACAAGTCCTTAGGGGTTACAAGATACAACCTAATTATTTTAGGTTCAAAGAGACAAGGCGTGGACAATAAAAATGTAAAGGAGGGGGAGGGGTCCTAAGTTTTTTAGCCTTAAGGATCACACGTGCAACATAAATAATATTTCACAACTCCCTTAGGATAGAGGTTGCTCATATTATTCAGCAGGTATATGCTATCATCTCGTGCTACCCAATTACTATGTTAAATTTGTTTACCTAAAGTGATGTAGTTCATTTCTAAATCGTGTCCTATGCGCGCTTTACTCGTCTCATTCCTACGACCAGGAGGCATTTAGATATACTACTTTGGTAGTTCTAGAATTCCCTTAGGTTTCTCAAAACGAAAAAACTAAGCGCTAATCAAAACAAGTAGGACTTCACATAATCAATGCAAAAGGCTCAAATTCACCTCCTCACATAGACTCAAGTGCAAAATGTTAATTAGGTGGACCGTTGCGACTTACTAATTATATTCAAAATTGTCATGCCCCAAACTCGGGGAGGTGACCGGCGCTCAACCGAGTGAACTCGATCAAGAAAGCTTGTTAGATACTTTCAACCCAACTTACCCATGATAAAGAAAAGATATATTTTCATTAATTAAACAGTAGGGAGAACGTGTATACAATACTAAATCATTCCATTAGTTACTTCATTTTAAAGTCTCAAATACACACATTCTTATGGTTTGAAATGGAACAAGTGATCAAAATACAACATAACTTGTTCGACTAATCTAGCACCCATGTACAATCCACATTGTGTCTACGGAGCCTCTAAAAGATACAAAGAAATATTATGATAGTGCCTGCAACGAGGCTTTGGTTATACCACAAAACGTGATAATATAATGAACAAAAAGGTACATGACCTCAGAATGAAGTGGGATCACCAAGTCTACTGGGAGGAGGGTGTACTGCTATCATTGCTCAATACTACCTGCATCCATTAAAGATGCAGCATCCGGGGCAAAGAGACGTTAGTACCGTCGAATAGTACTAGTATGTATAATTAAACACCATCTCAATAGAATGAACAATAATACAAGGAGGAACAATCATGAAATCAATAGAGCCTCAAACAATACCCAAAACATCAAGTTAAAAATCACATAAATTTTCATGATTTTCGGTTGGGAGATCTTTAGTACCGATATATCATCATTCACAGTACCACTATATTTTTACACGAAGTCTGATCACGACCCGATCTGCTAGACCATCTCGTTTGAGAAATCAACCATAATTATAATTTCCATCACAGTCACCACCATGTGTGCGACATGGCGTCCGATCACGGCCTGATCGGCTAGGCCGTCTCACCCGAGACATTACCTTTTCCCATCAATCGTCTCACTTCATACTTCTTTCACATATTTTCAATTCATTAGCACTAGTGACCACAGTTATAAGGTCATTCTTGGTACTTGGCCGTATTTCATAATTCAAGTTCTCTTTTCCGCATTCAAGCATCATTATCATTATCAACGACAATAAAGCTTTCCATCCAAGACCTTACATACACATATAAGCAATTCAAAATCTTAGGCACATAGAAACTTTTCATATATTTTGGCATAACAATCTTCAATAGAACTTGACTTGAAGTCTTAACATTTTTACACATATTCCATATTTGGAACACATCCTCAAATGATAAGATAACATGTGAAAGTATTTGGAATACTAAGTGAACATATATCTTTCAACACAAGCATATTCAAAATAGCCAATTCTATAATGATCAATTTGAGACTTACACCAATTATATGAACACTGTGGGATTCAATTTTAAGAAGAAGGGGTTTATCCAACATATCTCAATTAATCTTACTTAAGCTCTAAAATATTCCGGAATTCTTAGCAACTTCAATCTATTTTAGAAATATAACAAGCTGAACCAAAATTAGGAAGGTGGTCATGATTCTAGCTTATTTGAGCATTTTGCACAAAAAATGTGCAGAAGTGTAATATGAGTACATCACAACGGTACCCAATAAGATCTAGCCTAACTTCAGTAGAGTAGTGACAAGGTTAGGTCAAAAACACCTACTAGAACTAGAAATATATTCCAAATATACATAAGCTAACAGTTGAAAGAACATCAATGTAAGACCAACGACGGAATTATTAATACTTTACAACCAACAACGAAGTAATAGAAACATAAATGACAGCAAGTAATAAACGAGTAATAAAGAAATAATATAATCGGAACACTGATGAGATATAAATGAACTCAAATAAGGAAAAATATATGACAACTCAAATAATCATATCTCTCCCAACACATGGACTTAAAAAAGAATTACCTCGAGGTACCACACTTCATAAACTACAAGTCATGGACCACAATTTCAAAATCTTACACATATGGCACCTCGTGCCCGCAGAAACACTCACCTTCGCAAGGCAAAGCCCACATGCTACCATGTACTTTGTTATCGAGATATATTAATTTAGAAGAACGAAATATATATTTAAATACCATAAAACATAATAACAATCTTGAATAAAGTAAGGTGTCAAATAAAATAATGAATGTATTTTTGAAATCAAGTAAAGTGAAATAGTATATAGTTTGTACGAAACTGAGTATAAGATGAGTTTACTTTAGGAATCAATAAAATTGAGTAAAATTATCATTTTTAAACAAATAAAAATATAAGTTAAATTAATGAATTAAATACATAATTTGTTAAGGAAAATATGATTAAATACATAATTTGTTAAGGAAAATATGGTAACAAATTTAAGTAAAGTAAACATCTATAAGGTAATGAGTATAATTTGAGAATCCAATTATAGTGAAAGTGCGATAACTACTTAGAATAATAAGGCATCTAGTGAGATAACAAGTTTTATCTTAAGAGACACATAGAATAAAACATGTTAATAATTCTTCTATTTGAACCATTATGTTACCAACAACTCAACAAAATATGATATGGTAACTCCATGCAATTAGATATACATTGACAATCAATTCATCAAGTTATAAGGCACATATTAACATGTTAAAACAACACAACAAATCACGAAAAATGCATGACTCACACAAGAAACTGTAATCGTTCCAACACCAAATTTCTTGGATAAGTTTGGGTTGTAAGGTGATTGCTTTCGGTTTCGGCATCGATTTGAGCACAAAAGTTATGATATTGAGAAAACGACATTTGATTCGTGTTTCGACTAAACTATTATATCCGTATCATAATTTTGGAATCATAGTAACTGAAATCATCAAGTTTCGACACCGTATGAGGAATTTATGATCATTTACAAAGAATTAAGTTGCTAAATTTTTCAAATTAATTACAAAATTGCCACTGAATTCGTATTTGAAAATTTGTACTATTTTCAAATATTGAAACCAATATATTTCCTTCATTATAAGGTAAAATGGAATGATTCAAAATCCTAACTTGACTGGAATTTCACAAAAAAACTGTTGAAGGCATCAAAAATGAGTTTCGGGATTGTTTAACATAAGAAACAAGGCAGAACAACCGAGCAGAAGTATATAATATCGAGGGTTTGTTCATTTGGTCATATTTTGAGTTGGGGAGCTCGAATTTGGTCGATTTTGGAGGCGATTATCACCCCATGTATTGGAGTAAGTGTTCTATACTCGATTTTGGTTATATTTCATGTATCCATCTTCGCTTTTGGCATTTGATTGATGATTCTAAAGTATGGCTGTCCAACAGGACTGGTCATCTCGTCTCGATCCCATCTCGCATCCCGTCTCGTCCCGGCCCGGCCCACCTCATGTTAATCGGAATGGGTCAATGTTAAACGGGATACGCAATGGGATGGGACGTCCATTTTGTTCTGTTTGTCTCGTCCTGTCCTGTCCCGTTCGGTGTTTTTTTTTTTTTTGAATTCTAGTTGTTGGGCAACGGCTCCAATTGCAAAAATAGTTGTTCCTAGTGGCCAAAAATGGTCAAAAATAACCTCCCCCCTCCAAAAAAAACTTTTAATATAACCACTAAGTTTATTAAATTATACTTTGGCCCTATTTTTTACTATAAATACCCCACATCCTTCTTCATTTTTTCCCACAAAAAATCAATCATCATCTCTCAACTCTCTTACATTCTATCTTTATTATTCTCTCAAATTTCTTACTATCAACTATCAAGTATTTGGGCAAATTTTTGAAATAACTTTCAAGCTTCAAATTAATTCGTCAAGTATTTGGAGCAATATTTTGGACAATTTCTTTAAGTTTCAATATTTAATCACGGTGCACTCATTCCATCTCCTACTTTTAATATATAATTTTTGCTTATCGTTTTAGTGCTTAATTTTTGTGTTTATTTTATATGTTCTATTTTCGTATTTCATTTGTGTGTTTAATTTTTGTGTTAAATATTTTAATTTAATTTTTTATTTAAATTATGTCACCTAAAAATATATTTGGCCTATTTGAAAAAAGTAGTACAAAAATAGTAAAGGTGAAAGTAGTAGTAATCCTAATCCTAACCCTTCTCCTAAAATTAGAAAACATATAGATGAAATGACTCATGTTGATGAAATTTTATTCCCCCCTCTCCCCCCTCCCCCTCCCCCCTCGCCCCT
>MU665940.1:57873-69243 GCA_026770625.1 Nicotiana glauca
TTTTGGAGAACAACTGGATCATGAACTTTACAAAGACAATTTGACAATGATATTTTTTTAGGACGAAGAAAATGAGGAAGAAGAATTAGATGAAATACCCACTAGTCCCGCAACACAAGCTCCAACGCAGAGTCAATAAAGCGAGTAGAATTCGTGAATTTTCTCAACAATGTGCTAAAGCTAACCTTTCCATTTAGAAAAGTTTCAAAAGATGTATGTACTAGGTGAAATTCTACTTATGAAATACTTAAAGTTGCTTATGTATCGGGTGCCTATCTAAAAGGTATTTAATATGTATAATGATATCCCCACTAATCAAATTGATGATTCAAATTGGGATGAGATCAAAGAGCTTACTAAATTTTTATCATGCTACAAAACAGTGTTCTGGTATATACTATCCTACTGTTACACAAATATTATAATATATTTGTGGAATTTCTGTTGTATTTGGTAAGTATAAAACAAATCCAACTTATGCACCGGCCATTAATAAAATAATTTCAAATTTTGAAAAGTATTTTTTCCTATTTCCCAAGTTTATTTAATTTATACTCTACTTAAAAAATTTTTAAAATTAAGAGGTGCAAAGGAACTTGTCCGTAAAATTTATGAGAACTTAGCAATTCAAGAAAATGAACAACCATCTCTCGAAGAATGTCAAACTAGCATATATTCTTATGCTAGATTAATGTTTGATAAATATAAATCTATGAAAACAACAGATTGTGAAACTTCTCCTTCTACTTCTAAGTCTAGAGTAGGAGTTTTATGGAAAGATATGGATGATATAACATGTTTTGATTCCTATATTGATGATGAATTTGATTCTTATCTTTAATCTAGGATTGGAAAGTATTAAATACGAAGAAAGCAACGAACACCTTTGTCACGACCTGGATTTCCCACCATCAGACGTCATGATGGTGCCTACTAACAGAGCTAGTCCAGCCAAACATTAAACATACTCTAACCAATCTCAACAATATATTATAATGAAAAATAATTAAATAAATACGGAAGTCTTTAAGTTTAATAAAATGAAATCGATTGCGAAATTTAATAACACATCACTACCCAAAATCTGGTGTCACTAGCTCACGGGCTACTAAAGAGTACTGCATACAAGTCTGAATGAAAGAAAATACATTTGTCTGTCTCAGAACAATGAAAACAAACTCAAATAAAGAAAAGGGACTTCGGCCCGCGAACTCCGAATCTCAGTAGCTGAAGCTGGTCGAGGCCAATTCTTGACTACCTCAATCTTCTTCGGGTCTACATGAATGCCCTTTGCTGATACTACATGACCCAGAAATACAACTGAACTCAACCAAAACTCGCACTTTGAGAACTTGGCATACAACTGGCTATCTTTCAGAGTCTCAAGAACCACTCTGAGGTGTTGCTCGTGCTCCTCCTGACTGTGGGAGTACACAAGAATATCATCAATGAAGACTATCATGAACAAGTATAAATAAGGCCTGAACACTCGGTTCATCAACTCCATAAAATGCTGCTGCGGCGTTGGTCAACCCAAATGACATGACCACAAACTCATAATGCCTGTACCGAGTGCGAAATGCTGTTTTAGGACATCAGACGCCCTAATCCTCAGCTGATGATAGCCCGATCTCAAATCTATCTTTGAAAACACCTTCGCACCCTGCAAGTGGTCAAACAAATCATCAATCCTCGGTAGTGGATACTTGTTCTTTATCGTCACCTTGCTCAACTATCGGTAGTCAATGCACATTCTCATCGATCCATCCTTTTTCTTCACAAATAGAACTGGCGCACCCTAAGGAGAAACACTAGACCTGATGAGGCCTTTCTCAAGCAAATCTTGCAACTAATCCTTTAACTCTTTCAGCTCTGGCGGGGCCATACGATACGGCGGAATAAAAATTGGCTGCGTGCCTGGAGCCAGATCAATACAAAAATCAATATCCCTGTCGGGCGGCATACCCGGCAGGTCTGAAGGGAAAACCTCTAGGAACTCCCGAACAATAGGAACTGAGTCAATAAAAGGAACCTCTGTGCTGGAATCACGAACATATGCCAAATAAGCTAAACACCCCTTCTCAACCATACGTCAAGCCTTAACATATGAGATAACACTGTGGGTGGCATGTCCTGGGGTCCCTCTCCACTCCAATTGGGGCAAGTCCGGTAAAGCCAAGGTCACGGTCTTGGCGTGACAATCCAAGATCACATGATACGGGGACAACCAATCCATCCCCAATATAACATCAAAATCAACCATGTCTCGAAGCAATAGATCAACACGGGTCTCAAGACCCTCAAATACTACTACACAGGAAGGATGGACTCTGTCGACCACTATAAAATCACCCACTGGTGTAGATATATATACAGGAATGCCCAAGGCATCACTAGGCATAGCCATGTAGGGATCAAAATAAGACGACACATATGATTACGTAGACCCAGGGTCAAATAGCATTGAAGCATCCCTGTCATAGACCAGAATAGTACCTGCAATAACAATATCGGAAGACTCTGCCTCTGGCCTGGCTGGCAAAGCATAATAATGGGGCTGGGCCCCACCTCCCTGAATTGTATCTCTAGGACGATCAACTATTGGCTGACCTCTGCCTCTGCATGTTCGAGCTCCACCTCTACGGTCCCTACCTCCACCTCTATGATCCCTACCCCACCTTTAGCTGGCTGGATGGGCTGTGGATCACCTGCTGCCTGAATCATGGGGCGAGGACCCTACTTCTGAGAGCTACCTAATGCTCGAGGGCAAAACCTGACAATATGATCGGGGTCACCACAACCATAACAAGATATCGGCTGCTGCGAGTGCTAGCCCTGTCGACCTAAATGTCCTCCCCTGAAGCTCTGAAGTGGGGATGCACTGATAGGATGCTGATCTGAATAATGCTGCTAAGAACTTCCGCTGCCTGGAGCACCATAAGAAACTTAGAGAGCAGACTGAAAGGGCCTCGGTGCCTGACCTCTACCATAAGAATCCCTACCTCCGGATGAGGTACCACTAAATCTACTAGAATGACGAGGCCTCTTGTCCGACATCTGACCACCTCCCCGTGTGAAGGCCATCTCAACTCTGCGGGCTGCATTGGCCACCTCCTGAAAAGAAATATCACTACCAACTCCCATAGCCATCTGAAGATGGATCAGCTGAATCAATCCATCAGTGAATCACCGGACCCTCTCTCGCTCTGTAGGAAGCATCATAACAACATGGCGTGCTAAATCAACAAATCTAGTCTCATACTATGTAACTGTCATGGAGCCCTGCTGGAGGCGCTCAAACTGCCTACGAAGTGCTTCCCGCTGAGTGACGGGGAGAAATTTCTTCAAGAACAACTCTGCAAATTGATCCCATGTCAAAGCTGGAGACTCTGCTGGTCTAGATAGACAAAAATCCCTCCACCAAGTCTTGCCGGACCCTGCAATCCTGTAGGTACAAAAATCGACCCCCGTTGGTCTCCACTATACCCATGGTCCTGAGAATCTCGTGACAACTGAATAGCAAATCCTGGGGATCCTCTGATGAAGCACCATTAAAAGTGGTGGTGAAAAGCTTGGAGAACCGATCAAGTCTCCACAAAGCATCTGAAGACATGGCCGCTCCATCGCCAGCCTAAGCTGTAATACTTGTCTGGGTTGCCACTGCGGTCTGAACCACTGGGACCTGAGTCCGGGGAGCTACCTGCTCCGGAGTACGCGTAGTAGGAATCTGAACCCCTCCTCCAGCCTGAGAAGTGATTGGTGCTACTGGCAGCAAACCCACTCTAGTGACACTATCCATAAAGCCTGCCAACCTGACTAGAGCATCCTGGAGATCCGGGGTGAACATGACCCCTCCTGGGACCTGAGCTGGGACCACTGGAGCTGCTGGGGCTGGAACCTACTCATCATAGTCAATATGAGGCTCCACCTCTGGAACTGCTGCCTGGGGCTGAGCTCTGCCCCTACCTCGGCCTCTGTCACGGCCTCGACCTCTGCCCCTCGCAGGAGCTGCTGTTGGGGGCTCGGGCTTCTGCGTGGTAGAAGAAGAATCACGTGTTCTCGCCATCTGTGAAAGAACAGAGTAGAAGGACAATCAGTACTTAAGAAACAGAATAGCACGACAAGAAAGAACAAAAGTGAAATTTTCCTAACTCTGTAGCCTCTGGGGGATAAATACAGATGTCTCCGTACTGATCCCTCAAACTTTACCAAGTTTGTACGTGAGTAGCGAGACCTATGCAACCTAGAGCTCTGATACCAACTTCTCACGACCCGGATTTCCCACTATCGGGCGTCGTGATGGCACCTTCTAACGGAGCTAGGCCATCCAAACATTAAACATACTCTAACCAATCTCAATAATATATTATACTGGAAAACAATTAAATAAATGCGAAAGTCTTTAAGTTTAATAAAATGAAATCGATTGCAGAATTTAATAACACATCACTACATAAAATCTGGTGTCACTAGCTCACGGGCTACTAAAAAGTACTGCATACAAGTCGGAATGAAAGAAAATACATGTCTCTATCTCGGAACAATGAAAACAAACTCAAATAAAGGAAAGGGACTTCGGCCCGCGAACGCCATCTAGGCTACCTCGAGAGTCCCTGGACTGAAGATATCTCCCAGATAAAAATCCTACTACTGTTGTCCGAAAGCTGCTCCTGGATCTGTGCACAAAGAAATGCACAGAGTGTAGCATCAGCACAACCAACCCCATGTGCTGGTAAGTGCCTGGCCTAACCCCGGCGAAGTAGTGACGAGGCTAGACAGGACTACCAAATCAACCTGTACAATTCTATATACATATATATACAATAGAAGGAAAAGAAATACCGAACTAGGCAGTTAAAGGGAGGGAAACATGCTGTGGGGGAGTACAATCTGAATATAAGATTCATCAGCGTAATTAAGAGACAGGGCACAATAATAACTACCAAAGCATAAGAAAATCAATAGTTGCATGGCATCAACCTTCGTGATTTTACTCTCATCCTCACCCAAAAGAATCGAATAAAATGCACGGCATCACCCTTCGTGCTTTCCCTCACATAACTCTCATTTCATGGCACGAAATGACCCTTCGTGCAATATTAGTCAAATCAGAGCACGGAATGTCCCTTCGTGCATATACAGTCAAAACATAGCACGAAATGACCCTTCATGCAAATATAATCAAAAATAGCACAGAATGACCCTTCGTGCAAATATAATCAAAAATAGCACAGAATGACCCTTCGTGCAAATATAATCAAAAATAGCACGGAATGACCCTTCGTGCGTTAACACTCTTTTTCACCCAAACAACAGTCACAACCAAACAGGCGAGAGAAAAATAGACAATAATAAGAAATGTCCCAGCAAAGGAATAACACAATTAACAACTAAATCCAGGCAAGGGAACAACATCATTAGCTTTCACATCCCGGCAAGGGAAAATATTCAGTATATTTAAACCATCCCGGCAAGGGAAAATATTCAGTATATTTAAACCATCCCGGCAAGGGATCAATCAGAACTCCTTTCAATACTTTCATCTCTTACTCAGTGGTATTTATCATTCGAGCCAACGCTCCAAAGTATTAATATATTTTAGGATTTATCCTCAAACTCTTCACATTATGTAGTTATCATTAATTAGCTTAGAAGAGTTCCAAATTATCTAAAAAACAAGTACAAATAAGGACCCACAGTCATGTTAGACTCCGGTGTATAGATACTCGTCACCATGCCTATGCACCTCACTCGATCAATTAGCAAATTGCAATTATAACACTCTAATCCTATTCCCGCAAGCCAAAATTAGATCAAACACTTACCTCAAATGCTCCAAATGTCTACTCAAGCCTCTAGAATAGCTTTACCCCTCGAATTCACCACAAAACCACTCGAATCTAGTCACAAATTACTTGAATGTATCAACAAATTCTAATTGAATCAACTTGAATGCATAAAAACGAATTTCCTAAAGTTTTACTCAAAAATTCCCAAAACTCCCCCGGGCCCACGTGGTCAAAACCCAAAGTTGGAACCAAAACCCGATCACCCATTACCCCACGAGTTCATATCTATGATTTGTTTTAAAATCGGACCTCAAATTGAGGTCCAAATCCCCAATTTTAACAAAACCTAGATTCTACCCAAAATCCCCATTTTTACCCATGAAAACCCTTGATTTTAAGATGAAAACATGATAAATGATGTTAAAGATTGAAGAATTTAAGTAAAAGTTGACTTACAAATGATTTGGAGAAGAGGGAGATCGTGAAAAATCGCCAATGGGTGTTTGGGTTTTGAAAATATGAAAAATGAAGCTTCAAAATCGTCCAAGTATGAATATGAAGGTCTCTAATGTCGCATTTGCGAACAGGGGTTCGCAATTGCGAACCCCGTCCAAATGTGGTAATTGCGACATTGAGACACATTTACGAACTCTGAAGGTCACTGGGAAACTCGCATTTGTGAACAATTGTTCGCATTTGCGAAAGTCCCCATCCACATTTGCGGACAGTTCTTCGCATTTGCGAAGACTGGGGTTTGAGGGCTGGTATCGCATTTGCGATATTTTTCTTCATATTTGCGAAAAGATGCTTCCCAGGTGAAGATCACATTTGCGATAGAAGGCTCACAATTGCGAGCTCGCATTTGCGAGTGTTGGCTTCGCAGTTGCGAAGCCTGCAGAACTAAAGCACAACAGGTTTTCAACCATGAGAAAATGCAATCCGACACCTATCCAAAACTCATCTGAGCCCTCGGGGCTCCAAACCAAATATGCACACAACCTCAAAAACATCATACTGACTTACTCGGGCGATCAAATCGCCAAAATAACATCATTTACATAGAATCGAGCCTCAAAACTCATGATTTTCATTTCAAAGTTCTTAAACTTTCAAACTTGGAACTCATAGTCCAAAACACATCAAACGACATCCGATTTCAACCAAATTTCAAAGAAAGCGCTTAACGCATATTTAAGACCTGTACCGGGCGTCGGAACCAAAGTATGAGCCTGATACCTATATTTTCTAACGCATTTTTATTTCTACTTTTCCTTAATAATTTCAGAAAATAATTTAATAGAAAAATTCTTTTACCAGGGTTCTGGACCTTGGATTTCGACTCCGGGCACATGCCCGAGTCCCATATGTTCCTAAGGACCTTCTGGAACCGTCAAATATTTACCAAAAATGTTGACCAAAGTCAACTATATCAATATTAGTATCAAAATTCTTTAAATTTTTCACATAATTAACATATTTTAACATAAAAACTTTTCGACTTTGTGCCCGGACTGCGCACGCAAATCGAGATTTCCAAGGCCTCGAAAAGCGCGGAGAAATGGAGAAATACGGTGATGACCCTTTGGGTCGTCACAACCTTTTGGCATGGTGGAGGGAGCGTGGCAAGGCTTTTCCAACACTTTCAATAATGGCCCGAGATATTCTGGCTATTAAGCATCACCAGTAGCATCGGAGAGTGCTTTTAGCGCGGCAAAATTTTAAATTGGAGACCATAGACATGCATTAGCGGAGGACAGTCTAGAGATTTCTGTATTATTCAGAGATATTAATTCAGAAAGAAGAAATCTTGATTTTAAAAAATTAACCACTTGGGAAGAAAAAGAGAATACAAATGATATACTTAGTATTGGGAGCGATGACGGCATGGAGCTCATGGAACATCAATCAACATTGCCAATTCCAAAACAATATCTGAGAGATATTATTGATAAGTTACAAAGAAGCTATATAGGAGCTTACAAATATTAGTATGATAATTTGTAATTGGATACTAAGAGGCCTTGTTCAAACAGAACCCTTCTTAGAAGGTGGCTGCATAGATTAGGTGCCAAAAATAAAAGGCTCCAAGCGTTGAATTTTATTTATGAATTATCTTAATTACTTAATATTTTGAAATTATATTAACTAAATTATAACTCAATTATAATTACTAGAATATTTCATTACAAATCTTTTGTTTTAGTATTTTATAAATCTTTACTTAGTTTTCTAAGTTTATTTTAATTTCCATTTAAAATTTAAGTTTATTAAATAAGTCAAAAAACTAGCTGTTGCAAACTTTAAAAACTTAGTCATTGTAAAAAAATTAGAGATTTTTTCTAAAACTGCCGCGAACCCGTCCCGTCCCATCCCGCTTAAATGTCGTCTTGTCCCGTTAATTTTGTCTCGTCCCGTCCCATTGGACATCCATATTTTAACGTAAAATTTGGGAGTTTTGTCTAAAATTTCATAAAGTAAATTTTTGAGTTTTGAACATTGATTCGGAGTCGGACTTGAGTGAAACTAGTATGATTGGACTCGTAATTGAATGAGTTATCGAATTTTGTGAGTTTCATCGGATTTCAAAGTGCGGGCCCGAGTTTGACTAATTGGTTGACTTTGGGATTTTGATTAAAGATGTGGCCTTTATCGATTGGGTTTATTTTCTTTGGCATTATTTGATGTTCTTGAGTTTCTTTTGGCTAGGTTTGAGCCACTCAGAGGTCGGTACGTGCGGAATGATATTTTTTGGGTATTGTTTGGCTTGCTCAATATTGAATTTGTCTTGTTCGAGGTAAGTAACACTTCTAAACTTGGTGTTGAGGGTATGACTTCCTGAACATACATGTTATGTGTTTGGTGTTGAGGTGATGCATATTCTAGGTGACCAGCGTGAAGGTGTGCACCATGTGAATTATAACTCGGTTGATTTTGTGATACTATGTAGTTACCTAATATTGTTTCTATCCATGACATCTCTACGTGTTTGAGTAATTGAGCTGTGAATCATGTTAGAAATCATGTTTAAGCTATATGCTTATTTTGTTAGGACCTATTGAGCTCATCTCTGTTGTTGAGCTGTTTGCTTAAATTGAAATTACATACTCAGTCATATTCATTAATTTGTATATTATATCTCAGTCTCAGTTATCATTCATTCTCACATAGTTTGGGCTAATTGACATGAGATTTGTGAGCCCGAAAGTCTTAAGAGATTGATGACTAAGTTGGGGTGTCACGACCCTAAACCCGTACCCGATCGTGATGGCGCCTCTCGTGAAGACAAGGCCAGCCAACTATTCCCGTTTCAATATTAAACAGTTAAACAGTAAGATATCAATCTAAATTATGATTTAAATAACCAGAGTTTAAGCAGATAATAGCATAATTCGCGAAAAATAACCCAACACAGCCCTATACCGGGGTGTTATTAGTCATAAGCATCTAAAAAATCCAAAATACTCGAGGAAACTACAAGGTTTAATACAAAACTAAGAACATGAAGAAATAAGATTGTCATACCTCCTTTTTCTGCTACTCCCTCGTGAAGATATAATAAAGGAGTTTTTTTCCAACTTGAAGTGACAATCGAAACGTGATTCGTTATTAAAGATTCAGAGTCGCCACTTGGGAGATTTATGGTGTCCCAAGTCACCGATTTAAATCCTGAATCGAGAAGAAGAATAACTATGTTTAACAGTCCGCGATCCAGAAATTCGAGTAAGGAATTCTGTTAACCCGGGAGAAGGCGTTAGGCATTCCCGGGTTCCGTGGTTCTAGCACGGTCGCTCAACTGTCATATTTAGCTTATTTATCTGATTTTACAACATGTTTTAATCTATGTGCCTTTTATTAGTAACCCGCTTTTATTTTTTATTTTAATAAGAATCGCAACGTCGTGAAAATGCGTCTCGAACCACGTCGCACCAGTGCACCCATGGTTGTCAACACATTTCGACTCCATTGAGATTTGGATTTGGGTCACATAAATGTGCACCCGAATTTTAGGAAGGTAATTTTTATTAAAGTGCGCGTATAAAGAGACTAACGTATTTTTATCTTTTGGAAAGGGCCGCAAAATTTGATAAATGGCACACCTCAAATTCTAAAGATTAAAAAAAATTTAATTAAAATGAGGGCCATGTAATAGTCATTTTTGTTTGGCACGACGTACCTAAATTCCTTTCAATTCCAAGCTAACATAACTAAATGGGCTAAATCTTCTCCAACCCCCACCCCTTAATTTTAGGCACAATAATTCTTGTTCACCAGGACGAAACAAATCCAAAGCAGACCAAAAATCAAACAAATAAAGAAGGAGATAAAAGAATAATACTCATAACTATACATTCGAAACAGTAGAAGAAATGAGAATTACAGAAAGCTATAGTGCATGTAAAAGCAAAATGAGACTGCATAATTATGTTTTGGAGCATAACTACTGTTTTAACATCCAAAGGAATCAATCCAATTCGTTCTAAGCAAGAATTTAAAGCATTACTTAGAAATATCGAGCAGACCCAACAATTTCAACACTCATCTCACGCTGAAACCAACGAGAGTCAACAAAACTACCCATGAAGATCGTAAATATGCATCGCTAATTAGATATTCACTCAGCACACATACCACTAATCTGATTTCACTTAGATATGCAGCAACTAACAGAAAATCAACAAGATTCACGAGGAAATTGCATCGCAGAGTAGTTACGCCTAAACTACTTGCAAACATTTTCCATTTTAACAAAATTTCAACTAATAGTACGTTCCGATCAATACTATAGTATAATAGAAAAGAACAAAGAGAGGAACCTGGATGCGTGTAAAGCTTTCGATTAATGCTGAAAGTGAATACAAGAGAATGCGACAACAAAATCGAGCAGAAACTGCAGCTATAACTCAAACCAAAACCCGGATAGAAATCTCCTCAGCACGAACTGCAAATAGACCTCGACTAGCCAGTAATGAACCTTTGTGTATTTCTCTTTTTCGAAATCCAAAAGAAAATAGAAAATTGTCGAGGGATTTTGGGGTGATGGATAGAATGTGGTGGAGTTTGGGTTGGGTGACTGATTAGTTTCTGGCGGGTGAAGATGAAGTCAGGGGTGTTGTTCAGAAAGAAGCCATTGAAGGCTGCTTCATTTCCCTATGACGAAGAAGGTCGTCGGGGGTCTTTGGGTGTTGCCGCTCTGGTTTTCTCCTCAGCGTTACTTTTATTTTTGATCTCCAGTCGATTTTGGCGTTTAAAAAAATGAACGAGCAGCTGATCCTTTGGAATTTTTAGGCCTTTATTTTTTGTTCCATTTTTTTTTAATCCCCCCTAGTAGTGTATATTGTGTGTGTATTTATAGTGATGTGGTGGGGAGTAGTTTTGGGGGAAAAATATTTTGGGAAAGGTTTTGGAAAAAAATATTTTGGGGAAGTATTTGGGGGGAAAATATTTTAGGCTTTTCAAATGTTTGGCTAATTTGAATTTAAGACCAAGCCTTTTCACTTTCCTCTTCCTTTTGTTGTTCTTTTCTTTCTTTAATTAATTAAAAACCTAAACTAAATTACTAAATTAATTCAAATTGTAAAAT
>MU665942.1:12804-42762 GCA_026770625.1 Nicotiana glauca
CTCACGGTCATGCTAGACACCAATGTATAGATACTCGTCACCATGCCTATACATCGTACTCGATCACATAGCAATTAGCAACAAGACTCAACTCCTATTCCCTCAAGCTAGGGTTAGACCAAACACTTACCTCAAGCCTTGAAATCCGCTTAATCCTCAACTATTGCTTTATCTCGTGATTCAACCTCCAATTCAGTGATATCTAGGTATGATCAATTTAATAATATCACTAAAGACTCAATGGTAACAATCCATAGCCTAGATGTGAATTTCCTAGCATTATTCCAAAAATTCCAAAATTAGACATCGGGCCCACATGGTCCAAACTCGAGGCTCGGACCAACACTCAATCACCCATAACCCCACAAATCCAAAGATATAATTTGTTTTAAGATTCGACCCCAAATTGGGGTTGAATTACCCAAAATTCGCAAAACCCTAACTTTGCTCAAAACCCATAATTTCTACCTTAACTTCATGATTTAGGCTTAGAAACTTGCTAGTTAATGAAGGATAAGTAAAGGAAATAAGTGGGAAATTACTTACTCAAGTGGTATTGAAGCTTGGGGGCTTTAATGGATTCCTAGTGCTTGGGAGAGAAGAGGGCTCATGATAAAAAGTGAAGAATTCCCGTCACTGGTTCTGTTTTTAGTCTTAAAAATTCGCTGGGAAAAAATGTTCATCCCGTTCGCGACATACCTGTCGCGTTCGCGATGAAGGAAGGCGGGTAAGCATCGCGTTCACGTGAAAGAGAATGCGAACGCGAAGAAGAAAAGGCTGGGGGTCCAGAACTTGGTCTACGCGAACGCGAAGAAGGCGGAACTGAAGTTACGCGAATGCGGGAATAGGTTTGCGAACGCGTAGAAGGGGACCAGGCCAGCATCGCGATCGCGTAAGGGCGACCGCGAACGCAAAGAACAACTTGGCCTACAACAGCTGAAAGAAAAACCTGCTATGTTTTTAAGTGAAAAACCACCCCGACACACCTCCGAAACACTCCCGAGCCCTCGAGGCTCCAAACCAAATATGCACACTGACTCAAAAATATCATACGAACTTGCTCACGCGATCAAATCGCCAAAATAACATCATTTACATAGAATCAAGCCTCAAAACTCATGATTCTCCTTTCAAAATTCATAAACTTCCAACTTTAGACATTTAGGTCCTAAAAACGTCAAACGACGTCCGATTTCAACCAAACTTTACAGGAAGCGCTTAAACAATATATAAGACTTGTACCGGGCATCGGAACCAAAATACGAGCCCGATACCATAGTCTTTTAATCAATTTTCATTTTCATTTTCCTTGATAATTTCAGAAAAACAATTTCACAGAAAAATACCTTTACTCAGGTTCTAGACCTTGGATTTCGACTCCGGGCACATGCCCGAGTCCCATATTTTTCTACGGACCTTTTGGGACCGTGCAATCTCAGGTCCGGTTCCGTTTACCAAAAATATTGACCAAAGTCAACTATAATCATATTAATATCAAAATTCTTTAAATTTTTTAGAGTATTCACATATTTCAACATAGAAATTTTCCGGCTACGCGCCCGGACTGCACACGCAAATCGAGGCAATAGAAAATGAGGTTTTCAAGGCCTCGGAAGCACAAAACATATGAGAAAAATAGGTGATGACCCTTTGGGTCGTCACAGTACCACATACAGGTGAAACTATACGACAAGCAATAAAATGTCATTCAGTAACTAACAATGAGGCAGAGTATGAAGCTGTGATTGCAGGTTAGAGTTAGCTCGAGAACTGGGCATAAATTAGATCATAATAAAAGGCGATTTGCAGCTCGTAGTTAACCAGATACTGGGGACTTATACATCCAGGGAAACCAGGATGCAACAGTATTAAGAAAAGGTGTGAGAACTAATAAAGCAATTTCAAACCTGGAAAGTTATGCACGTACCAAGAGATAAGAATCTCGAAGCAGATGATTTATCTAATCTCGCATCTGCAGCTGATGTGACGAGTGATGCAAGTTCCTCGATTATTCATCTATTTCATTCAGCTCTCGATCATGACAAAAATGAGGTAAATTTTAATAATTTAACTTGGGATTGCAGAAACGAGATCGTTGCTTTTTTACAGTATGGAACCGTTCCTGATGACAAGAAAAAATCTCACGCACTTCAGAAAAAGGCTGCAAGTTACTGCCTAAATCAAGGTAATTTATATCGAAAAATGTTCTGTGGCCCCTTATCTAAATGTCTCAGACCCTCTCAAATAGAATATGTAATGAGGGAAATACACGAGGGGCATTGTGGAAACCACGCCGGAGGAAGATCACTGGTAAGAACCTTGATTAGGGCAGGCTATTATTGGCCTAAAATGGAAGAAGAAGCAAAAACTTTTGTGGCTAAATGTGATAAATGTCAGAGGTATGAGAATAATATGCATAGACAAACGGAGTTGCTACATCCTTTCATCGCACCTTGGCCATTTAGGAAGTGGGGAATGGATATCATGGGTCCATTACAACAAGCAAAATGGCAGGTAAAATTTCTGCTCGTACTTACTAATTATTTCACTAAGTGGGTAGAGGCAAGAGCCTTCAAACAGGTACGAGAAAAGGAGATCAGAGATTTCATTTGGCAATATCATTTGTCGATTCGGATTACCCAAGGAGATCGTATGTGACAATGGCCCACAATTTATCGGGGCACAAATCACAGAATTTTTTCAAAGTTGGAAAATTAAAGGATTACGTCCACACCTTATCATCCAGTAGGTAATGGGAAAGCAGAGTCGATAAACAAGGTTATTATTAATAATTTAAAGAAATATTTGGAAGAGTCCAAAGGCAATTGGCCGGAAGTGTTGTCTGGTGTTTTATGGGAGCTGGAACTTCAATAGCCACACTCTTCATAGCGTCACTTCTACTCGATGAACCCACCCCCATATGATGAACAATAGGTGGGGGAATTGACAAGGAAGGAGTGGAGGAAGAAGTTAAAATGGTAGAAGAAGGTACGTAAACAGCTAGGGTAGGTAAATAAGCAATATCTGGAACAGGGGTTGAGAAAGAAGATAGGGGCACCTCATCTAGAATGGGCCCTAAGTCTCCACCCAAAACCTTTAGAGAAAAGCCGGTCAATAGATTCTTGAGTGTCATGGGGAATGACATCTTCATCATCATCAGGGATAACAAATGGGGTAAAAACAGGCTCGTAAAGAGAAGGATGGGGCGAGGCAGTAGCTTTACTATCAGAAATAATACGTCTTCTAGCACGTGGCCTTGACACCAGAGAATCCCCTTCTTCATCCTCTTCAGAATATTCTTCCTCAAAAGTTTTTCTCTTTGAATAAGAATAACCCAAGGTTAACTCTCGAGTTATTTCTGAGGAGGCACCAAAAGAGGCACGAAAATCCACGACTGCATCAGCAGTAACCCCTTGAATGGAAAATCCTGATAAAAAGAAGGATGGAAAGTTAAAATACTAATTGAAAGTATTCATATACGAGAAAAATGAAACATAAACTATTACCATGAGTCTTTACTTTCTAACCATAATGGTTGGAAAGATTTTTCTAGGAACGACTGTCCATTGGAGCGATCTTCAACAATTTGTCTATCCAGCTACAAAAGTTGGACACAGTTTCCACAACTCTCATAGTTGCTGAAAAACAAAAAAAAGGGGGGTGGCATTAAAGATAAAAAGGTACAGAAGAAAAGGTATGAGAAGAAAAAGTACAAAAAAGACATCAAATTTACGTGCAAAGTTCCACTTCTCAGGGAAGGGAACATTATCATTACCCACTAAACTAGCAGTGGGAGCAGCAACAAACCAAGCATACTAGCCATGGTCTCTATCGTCTTCGGGACTTACTAAGACTCTCTTACTCCTGGCTGCTAAAGTAAAAACGCCATTGCGAACAAAGTTTAGGGGAGTAGACATGAATTAGATGGGGGAAAGTAAAGACAACATCTGCCAAATTGCTGAGATGCCTCAAGCAAGTGACAGTCCTCCAAACAATTGGTCCAATTTGACCTAAACTGACATAAAAAGTGACAAAAATCTAGAATAACTGGATCAATGGCTGGTTTAAACCCTAAAGTAAAAGGGTACGTATAAACAAAAGAAAATCCAATGATATATAAAGTAATTCTTTGATTTGGGTTAGGAATGATAATGGGAAAATCATCATCCCAATGAAATTCTTTGCAAATTATGGGGATTAAGGATTCAGTAAGTTGAGAAGGATAAGCATCAGCTCGATCTAAATAGGACACTTGGGTCCTGAGAGATTCTCTATCGTGATAAAAAGATAGGTCTATTGGAACTATTTCTTCTACTAAAGGCTCGCATAAAGGCTCAGAAGGTTCTTTGCTTCTGGAAGAAAATATTTGAGAATGTGAACCCCTAGTTCTAGAAGCGGGGCTAGAACTGGAAGACGGCATAAATGAACTACCACCACGAACAGATCCTAGACTGTGAAACCTACCACCACCACCTCTTCTATGCCTAACGAAGGCGTTGGGAAAGTTATCTAAAATAGGAGCCCTCCTAGGGTTAGGGTTTGGAGAAGCCACGATGAAGAAGATTGAAGTGAAGAAGAAGTGAATAAAAGATTTGAAAAATTAAAGTGTTCAATACGCTTTATCTTGGTAGAAGACAAAGATAGAAGCTATATTTATACTGGTGAGTAACCGTCAGAAGGAAAGAGTGCGGTGATGGAAAGTCCATAATAATGATAATTGACACTTCGTGAACAAGGAAGCTGAAAAAGAAAGCCTAAGAAAGTGCTGCACAATTGTAAGATCAATAAGCAGATGACACGTGTTCAGCGCATTGAATGGATGTAATAAGTGAAGTGTCAACTCTGTCAGAGCATTAATGGTGACAAAAATTCTCCTTTAATGGAATCCACTTCCCAAATATTCAAACTGATGAATAAATGGAAAGTGGGAGGACTATCTGTATTGGAAACTTTTTATTTAATATAAAGATGACGTGTCAAGACACATGGATTGGTCAAACGGTCAAAGAATTATGATTAGTCACAAGACAGGGGTTGTATTAAATACGGTCAAAGAAAGATGGATAGGTACGGGACATCGGTTAAGTAACACAACGCCCGTATCTATTTAAGCCATTTATATTCAAGAATCAAAAGGAATGAATCTGGCTATAGAAAGGAGTGCAGATACAACATTTGAAGAGCAATAAGTGTTGAATATGTTAGAGAAGATATTCCCTATGTAATGATTGTGTAACGGTGAATTTGATACATTTATTGTCTCATAATAGACTTATTATAATTAGAATAAACGGATATCTTCAAAGGAGGCTATAAAAGGGAGATATACGATCAGTTGTACACACGAAATATTGGAGAATAATACTTTGATTCATTTAGTTCTTTCAATTATCATTTTGATCTCCCTAATAACTTCTATTCTTTACATTTCTTCGATTATCAGTAACACGTGCTCTTCTAAATTCTAGCTTTGACTAAAATTTTATTTTTTGGTTAAACAAATTCTGGGTCCGCCACTGACTATATATTGTAGTTTATATACTTTTATGGCCATAATTATTTAATTTTTATGAGATAGTTTTAGCCAAAAAGATTTATTAAACATATTCATGGTGCTTGCTTGAATTATATGCTCTTCTATATCCATGTTATTTAGGAGCGATTTATTTATGTTTGATCATTAGGCCAAGATAAGGTTGAAAAATATGTTGATGTAAGGTTTCCCTTTTTATTTATGAAAGTGAAAATTGTCATTATATTGGGAAAAATTTAGTTTGCATGCATATTGGAGATGACGTGTCATGACACGTAGACTGGTCAAACAATCAAAGAATTAAGGTTAGTTAAGAGGTACGAGCAACAACAGATACAAGCAAGTTAATAGAAGAGGCACGAACAATCATACAAGCAATTCAACGCTCGTACCTATTCAAGACATTAAAGCTCAAAGATTGTGAAGAATCAAAGGAATGAATCTGACAGCAAATAAGAGTCTAGATACAATATTTAATGAGTATTAAATACTGAAAATGTTAGAGAATATGTATTTAATGTATATGTTTATGTAACGAAGCATTCAAAGTCATTAATTGCCCATATTAGCCTTATTATGACAAAGGTAAGGCTCATATCCCCAAAATAGCTATAAAAAGGAAAAGAACAAACAATTGTAGGGATACGAAACACTATTGGAATATACTTTGATTTACTTATTTTCTGATCATATTATTCTCAAATTTCTTTCTTTATATACTTTACTAATTATCAGTAACCCGTATTCTTCTAAATTCTACCTTTGACTAAAAATCTAATTTTTGGTTAAATAAATTGGTTCCGTTATCGGGAATTTAATAATCTATTCTCTTTAACTGCATTTTCTTTGTTGCTTTCACATGTTGAACAACAACGAAATCACATAAGAAAATCAAACACACCAACAACTTGATGGAGATCAGCGAAATAATAATTCTCCACACAGCTCTCCTCGGAGATCTCGTGAAAGCACTCCCAAGGGTTCTCATGCAGAAGAACAGGAAAATGTTGAAGTTGTGGATGATGCTTTACAAAAAGTTATTGTTGCACATGTCAATAAACCTGTTCAAGCTCTGGTTAATCACTTACCTGCTACACCACCCACATCTACTCCAAATCATAACACCTTGGAAAATCCTCATTCTGGGCTTTTTAACTCTGGAAATGGTGGAACTCCCAGTGAATCACAGGAAGGAGAACCAGGTAATTTAGTTAATTCTCATTTGCAAAATTTAATATTAACCTTGCAGAAACAACTCAAGGAACAAAATGACCGCATTGAGCAAATACCCGGGGTTCCACCTGTAATCAAAGAGGTGGATATGGATAAGTATTCACAACAGCCTTGGAAGCCAACTGCTGCTCCCCTTCCAATTCAAAAAAGTTCAAAATGCCTGATATCCAAAAATACGACGGAACAACAGACCCACGAGACCACGTGACCGCATTCACAACAGGCGTAAAAGGCAATGATTTGAACAAATAGGAGATCGAATTAGTATTAGTCAAAATTTTTGGTGAAACACTCACCAAAGGGGCGCTAACATGGTATTCTCTTTTACCCTAAAATTTTATAAACTCTTTTGCTGAGCTTGTAGATTCTTTCATCAAAGCACACTCGGGAGTTCGAAAGGTAGAAAAAAGAATGGGAGATATTTTCAAAATCAAGCAAGGGGATTCAGAATTACTTCGAGATTTCATGGACAGATTTCAACGTGAAAGAGTGACTTTTCCACGTGTACCTGATAACTGGGCGACCATAGTTTTTGCAAGTAATTTGAATGAAAAAATCTTGGAAGCTACAAAAAGACTTAAGGAAAGTCTTCGAGAATTCCCAGCTACAACATGGAATGATGTCTATAATAGGTACAGTACGAAGCTGCGAATTGAGGAAGATACTGTTCCAAAATTGCAAAAGGAGGAAAAGGTAGGTTCGAGACATTCAGAAACTGAAAGGAGATCCGGTAAAAACAAGTACGAGCCTTACATGGGACCTGTGGGAAAGGATTCATGGTCAAGGCAAGATAATCAAAGGTATAATCACAAATCTCGAAATAGGGAATCAGGTTCCTCATCAAGGTTCAGGAACAAGCGAAACAATTATGAGTCACGAGATGATGATAGAAGTTTAAAGGCGATATTCAGTGGTTATAATTTCAACGTCAGCACCTCCGAGCTAGTAGCTGTTTTGATAAGCATGGGAGGCAAGGTTCGATGGCCAAAATAAATGAGGTCGAATCCGAACCGGCGTAACCCTGATCATCGGTGCGAGTTTCATAATGATCACGTGCATAAAATAGCAGAATGCAGGTTTTTACAAAGTGAGGTGGATCATTTGCTAAAACAAGGGTACTTATCGAGTTATTCAGTGAAAAAGGTAACCAAGCTTATATGAAGAATAGGCAAGAGCTTCCAAATCCACCTTCGCCCAAAAGGACCGTTAACGTTATAAGCGGGGGAGAAGATATCAATGGTATGACATACACAACATCCAATAAAGTCTCTAAGGTCACCATTACCCACGGGAAACGGGTACGACAAGTCTTGGAGGAAGAAATTATTACCTTTGATGATGCAGATGCAAATGGCGTATTATCTCCACATAACGACGCACTAGTAATACCTTTACCTGTACATGATACTATTGTGAAACGGGTTTTGATTGATCCAGGAAGTTCTGTGAAAATTATCCTACTAAGGGTATTACGTGAAATGCAAGCTGAAGATAAAATGGTACCAAAGGCGTATACCTTGTCTGGATTCGACAATTCCAGTGTTGTGACAAAAGGAGAGGTAATACTAACAACTTTTGCATAAGGTGTTATTAAAGATACTACATTTCAAGTAGTAGATATGGAGATGACTTACAACATGATCCTTGGGAGACCATGGATCCACGAAATGGATGCTGTTCCATCAACTCTACATCAAGTTATTAAATTCATATCACCTTGGGGAATTTTCTAAATGGAGATCAACATACAGCCATGAGTGTTAATTCTGTGGCAGATACGAGCACAAAAAATGAAGAAAAATAGCAATCACAGAAGGCATTTGAGGGTATCACAGCACAAACCTCAACTGAACTGGGATGGACAAATGTAGACTCAAGATCTGATACAATTCAAGAGCCAGAAGAAAATGAAAACATCAAAACAACAATTGAAGAATTGGAAGCTGTGGTATTATTTGAAAAATGACCTGAGTTGAAGGCTTATGTGGGAGCTAATCTGAGTCTAGATATGAAAGGTATGATAATTGAATTCCTAAAAGCTAACATGGACTATTTTTCTTGGTCCAATGCTGATATGACAGGAATACCACCGAAGGTAATGACTCACAAGTTAAATGAAGACCTATCGTTCACACCGATCAAACAAATGAACAGAAAGCAAGAAGCTTTCAAAAATCAGGTGATTCAAGGTGAGATTCAAAAATTATTAAAAATTGGGTCTATCCGCGAGGTAAAATATCCTAACTGGTTAGCTAATACTGTTGTGGTGCCTAAAAAGAATGGTAAGTGGCGAGTCTGTTTAGATTACACAGACCTTAATAAAGCCTGCCCAAAAGATTCTTTTCCTTTACCACACATAGATCAACTAATTTATGGTACTGTAGGACATGAGCTATTAAGTTCTTTAGATGCATATTCAGGTTATAATCAAATTAAAATGGATCCAGAAGATGAGGAAAAAACTTCTTTCATAACAGACATGGGGACTTACTGTTATAAGGTAATGCCCTTTGGTCTCAAGAATGTTGGAGCAACCTATCAAAGGCTGGTTACTAAAATGTTCCAAGAGCATATGGGAAAAACTATGGAGGTGTATATAGATGATATACTCGTAAAAACTCATCATTCTAGGGTTCATATATCTCATTGATCTGATACCTTAAAATTCTGTGAAAATTTAACATGAAGTTGAATCACAAAAATGCGCATTTGGAGTTGTGTCGGGTAAGTTTTTGGGTTTTCTTGTTTCTACCCGTGGTATTGAAGTGAATCCCGCACAAACTAAAGTAATAGAAGAAATCCCTGATGTGCTGACAAGTAAAAAAGAAGTCCAAAGACTAACAAGGAGAATTGCAGCCTTGGGAAGATTCATTTCCAAATCATCAGATAAGTGTTTCAAATTCTTCTCGGCTCTTAAGAAGCAAGATCATTTTGAGTGGAATGAAGAATGTCAACAAGCACTTAGGAATTTGAAAACATATTTGTCAAATCCACCGTTACTTGCAAAACCAAAGGCAAATAAGAGGTTCCTCATTTACCTTGCTGTTACAGAAGTGGCGGTAAGTGCTATTTTAGTCCAAGAGGACCAAGGTAAACAATGCCCTATCTATTATGTTAGTAAATCTTTGTTAGGTGCAGAGACACGGTATCCACAATTGGAAAAACTAACACTTGCTTTAATCATGAAATCTAGAAAGTTAAGACCATATTTTCAATGTCATCTTATTGTTGTAGTAACTGCTTACCCATTACGTAATATACTACATAAGCACGAATTATCAGGGAGGTTAGCTAAGTGGACTATTGAGTTGAGTAAATATGATATCACTTACCAACCTAGAACTGCTATTAAATCTCAAGTATTAGCTGATTTCGTAGCTGATTTCAGCCAAGGAATGCAATTGGAAGCAGAAAAGGAATTGCAGGTATTCAATGGAGCTAACCCAGGAACTTGGATCTTATACACTGACGGTTTGTCTAACGTAAACGGTGCAGGTTTAGGGATTATTTTGGTACCACCTACGGGTGAAACCATTAGACAAACTATTAAATGTCACTACATAACTAACAATGAAGCAGAGTATGAATCTGTGATTGCAGGTCTAGAATTGGTACGAGAACTTGGTGTAAATCAGGTCGTAATCAAAAGTGATTCGAAACTTGTGGTTAATCAAATGCCGGGGACTTACACAGCTAGGGAAGCAAGGATGCAACAGTACTTGGAAAAGGTACGGGAACTGAAAAAGAAATTCCAGACTTGGAAGATCATACAAATACCAATAGATGAAAATGTTGAAGCAGATGCCTTTAGCTAATCTCGTATCGGTAGGTGATGTAGCAAATGATGCAAACGCCTAAGTTATACATTTATTTCACTCAGTTCTCGAACCTGATAAGAATGAGGTAAATTTTAATAATTTAACTTGGGATTGGAGGAACGAAATTATTGTTTTTTTGCAGTATGGTACCATCCCTGATGATAAGAGGAAAGCACATGCACTTCAAAAAAAGGCTGCTCGGTAATGTTTAAATAAGGGAATATTTACCGTAAAATATTCGGTGGTCCCTTAGCAAGATACCTCGGATCTTCTCAAACAGAGTACGTAATGAGAGAAATACACGAGGGACATTGTGGAAATCACGCTGGAGGAAGATCATTAGTAAGGACATTAATTAGGGCAGGTTATTACTGGCCTAAAATGGAGGAGGATGCAGAGACATTCGTATCTAAATGTGATAAATGCCAAAGGTACGGTAATATTAATATGCATAAACCAGCAGAGTTATTCCATCCAGTCATAGCATCATGGCCATTTATGAAATGGGGAATGGATATCGTGGGTCTGTTACCACAAGCAAAAGGACAGGTAAAGTTTCTGCTCGCACTCATTGATTATTTTACTAAATGGGTAGAGGCAGGAGTATTTAAGCAGGTATGAGAAAAGGAAGTCAAGGATTTTATTTGGTAAAATATCATATGCCGATTCGGAGTGCCAAAAGAGATCATATGTGATAATGGCCCTCAATTTATAGGAGCTCAAATCACGGAATTCTTTCAAAGTTGGCAAATTAAAAGGATTACGTCCACACCATATCATCCAGTGGGCAATGGGAAGGTAGAGCCAACAAACAAAGTTACTATTAACAATTTAAAGAAACGTTTACACGAATCAAAAGGTAACTGGCCTGAAGTGTCACCTGAGTTTTATGGGCTTATCGTACAACTTCAAAAATGAGCATAGGCAAAACACCATTTTCGTTGGTTTATGGAGCTGAGGCTTTGATTCCAGTTGAGATGGGAGAACCAAGCACGCGGTTTACACAGGCAACGGAGGAATCAAATAATGAAGAAATGCGGTTCAGTCTTGACTTACTCGAGGGTAGGAGAGAAGCTGCACTAATAAGAATGGCTGCACAAAAATAAGTCATAGAACGATATTACAACCGGAAAACACGCCTCATATTCTTCAAAATTGGGGACTTCATGCTCAAAAAGATTTTTCAGTCTACAAAAGCTTCTAACAGGGGGAAATTAAGTCCAACATGGGAAGGACCCTATAGATTTCGTAATGTTGCAGGAAAAGGAGCATATGAACTGGAGACAATGGACGGGAAGGTGCTACCTTCACATTGGAATGCTGTCCATTTGAAGAGATGCTACTTCTAAAGAAATACCCACGGTCAGGTATCAACATGTTAAATTTTATTTTTGAATTATTAAAATTTTACTAATAATTTTAGATGATAGGCAAAACGCTAACCTGTACTAAATGATGAGTCACGGCCTGTAAGGCAAAATGGAATAAACTAAAATTCTTAGCCCAGGGTTACAATTATTCTAATAGAAATACAAATGGTTAAGCAGTCTTCATCGATAAATCGCACCCCCGAGTCCCGTATGTATTTCCTTTTCAGGAAAAATGACCAAATATGAGGAACTATCAAATTTTCGAGGTTTCATACTTCAACACTCAAACACTTGGGGGACTACATAATATACACAGTCACGTGTATAAAGAAGGCAAAGAAGATTGAGGAAAAATCAAGCCTAAAGGAGTCAAATGCAGAGTAAAAATTATGAAGAACTATGGTATTCATCATAGTCTTCTTTCCCATGAGAACAATGGAGCCACCTCTCAAACCCTTCCTAATGTTTTGGAGATGAGTAGATCCAGTGTACCTCAAAATAGTTAGGATGAAGACTATGTACTAAAACGAGTTATAAAGGAAAACCCTGTATCTATTGTTCTTCTTTTGTAAAAATCTGTTACAAGGAAAACAGTTACGATAAAGTTATAGATGTAATTCAAATACATGTAAAGTATTATTCAAAACTTGCCAAGGTTCAGAAACAAAAACTTTTCAAAGTTATTTCAAAGAAACATGTGTGTTCTTATTTCTTTTATCGTATGATAACACCATTATAAAGTTGAGACATCTTCTTCATTAAGTGTCGAAATATAAAAGGGCTCTCTTTTATAAAACCCATTTTATTTAGCCATGAGATTCACGGAAGCATTTTCAGAGAACAAAAATGCAAACTATTCTTTAAGTTCTTAAAAGTAAAAGGCAAGAATAGAACAAACGGAAGTTTAACGATAATAAAAACTTCTTAATATTTAAAACTAAAGACTAAGTACGAACTTAGTCATCAAACTGTCTATACAAAATACCCCATAACAAGACTTGGGGACTTGTACTTCTAAGAATAACCTTTAAAAGAAACTAAGGGGTTGATTACCATTTTCCAAGAAGAAAAAAACAAAAACAAATTCATTTCAAAAGACTGGTCACTAAGAAGATTGTGGAAGTGAAACGGGAACATCAGGAGCAACAGTTTCAATCTGAGCAGGTACATCTACAGACACAGTTTCAGCTTGGCTTGCAGCAGTAGGCTCAATGGGGCTTGAAAGAGTCGTGATAACCGTACCAGTTTCAACATTAACTAGAACTTCAGCCTCAGGAGCTTCACTCACAGGAACTTCAACTTCGGGAGCTTCAGCTTCGGGAGCCTCAATCGCGGGAGAAGGGAAGTCCAGTGGTTGTTGAGCTTTTTCAATGGTCTCCATAACTTTAGCTAACTCTAACTCCAGGTTGGAGTTTTCTTGGCTAGCCTCAACTTAGGCATCACGACGTGAGTTCAGAAAATCCCAGCTTACCTCAACGACAGTTTTATCTTCAAGGAACTCATAATCTCTTTCCCAAGTGGCAATCTCACTCTTGAGTTCTTCATTTTCAGCCAAGGCTAAGCTGTAAGAGGCTTGAAGAGAGGCATGAGAGTTTTTCAAGGCATGCACCTTGTTAGTAGAAGTTCGCAAATATTCTTGTGTCCGAGTCAAACTTTGCACTAGATATCCACCATAAACTTCTTTTTGATTCAAAAGAGCTTTCAACTCTCTGATCTCCTCACTTGACCTAGACAATTTCTCTGAGAAAGAAGACTCGAGACGCTCTTTATTTTTCTCTACCTGACTTGAGGAAGCTTTGGCAACTGCTAACTCTGAAGTTAATACCCGTATCTGCTGCTCCAGGTTATTCCCATTCTCTTGCAAATCCTCTATAGTAATTTGTGCACTATCAAACTGTTCCTTCCAATTGGCTGCTTTAAACTGAGAATCATGAGCTACCTTCTTTGATAAAAAACAACCTTCTCAAAGTCACGTGCCACCTTCTCTAATATAGAAACTCTGCTTATCAGCTCTGTGCCAATAAGATTTGCCTGAAAATGATAAAGGAGGAAATTAAGAATTCTAGATACAAGATTTTTGCAAAAGTAGAGAAAGAAGGAAAATACCTTCAAGGTAGCATGAACTATGTCGTTCATCAAAGTTAGACAGTTATGGCTATTCATTTTTTTCTTTCTCAATTGGGCCGATTAAAGGCTCAAGCCAAACATCTGCCTGACCAGATTTCCTCAAAAGGCTGTTGTTAGCAGGGACTTCAATAGTCACGCTTCTCATAGCAATGCCTCTACTCGTAGAACCCACTTCTGTATGATGTAAAATAAAAGGGGAAACTGCCAAAGGAGGAGCGGTAAAAGAAGTAAATAAAGTAGAGGGAGGAATAGAAGCAGATGGAGCAGGTAAGGAAGGAACCAAAGGCACAACAGAAGGAAAAGAAGGAATTGTAGATATGGGAGTTGAAAAGGAAGACAGGGGAAGTTCATCCAAAACAGGCCCTAACTCACGACTCTCGAAACAACTAATGAAAAGCTGGTTAATAGAGTCACGAGTTTCACGAGGGGTAATAACGTCATCATCAGAGACAAGATGAACAGGCCTGGTAGGAGAAAGATGAGGAGAAACTTCAGCTTCGTCATAGACGATACGTCTCCTAACTCTTGGCCTCATCATCAAGGAACCACCTTCATCTACTTTCTCATCGTTATCCTCTTCAATGGTTTTTCTTTTCGAACTCAAGAGTATATCCTAAGCCTTTTCTAAGGAAATTTGAGTTCTTGAAGAGGAACGAGAGGCCGCAACTGCTTCAGCAGTAACACCTCGAATAGCAAATCCTGACAAAGAGAAGGATGGAAGTTAAAACAATAAAGGGAATTTTTTTATATACGAGAAAGACAAAAACTCTTACCGTGAGTCTTTACTTTCCAACCGTAACGATTGGAAATAGATTTCCAAGACCTAGCCTCTATAGGTGCGATCTTCAACAATTTATCTACCCAACCACAAAAATTGGGGACGTTCTCAACAACTCCTATGGTTGCTAAAAATAGAAAAAGAAAACAAAGTTAAAGAAATTGATAAACTCGAAAGAAAAAAGGTACGAGAAGGGTGAGAGACTTACGTGCAAAGTTCCACTTCTCAGGGAAGGGAACGTTTTCTTTACCCACTAAACCGACTGTGGGAAACAACAAATCGGGCATACCAGCCATGATCCTTATCATCTTTTGGGCTCACCAAAACCCTCTTACTCCTAGCCACTAAGGTAAAAACACCATTGCGAAAAAGCCTAGGGGAGTAGAGATGAATTAGGTGAGGGAATGTAAAATTAACATCTGCCAATTAGCCAGATGTCTTAAACAAGCAACAACTCTCCATACCAGTGGGCCAATATGTGCTAAACAAACTTTGAAGAAACGACACAAATCGAGAATCACTGGATCAATAGCTGGTTTAAACCCGAGAGTAAAAGGGTATGTGTAAACAAAAGAGAGTCCAGTCATATAGGAAGTAATTCTTTGATTTGGATTGGGGATTATAATGGGAAAATCGTTACCCAGTGGCAATCTTTGTGGACTACGGGAGCTAAAACCTCTGTAATTAAAATGGGATAAGCGTCAGCACAATCTAGACCAGAAACTTGGCTTTGAAGTGATTGCCTATCATGGTGAAAAGATAAATCATTAGGGACTATCTCTTCCACCAAAGGCTCTTGTAATGGTTCAGAGGGTTGCTTGACCTTAGAACATGATTTTTGGGTAAAAGAACCTCTAGTTCTAGAAGAAGGACCGGGGCTAGAAGAAGGCATGACAGAACCACCACCACGAGAGGATCCTAAGCTACGAAGTCTACCACCCCTTATATGTCTAACAGGGGCATTGGGAAATTTTTCTAAAATAGGAACTCTCCTAGGGTTAGGGTTCGAAGAAGACATGATGAGGAAGAAGAAGAAGTGAATAGAGATTTGCACTGTTCAAATGTTCGAAAAAGTTTTATGTGGTAAAAAGTAAAAGGTAAAATTATATTTATACTGATGGAAAACCGCCTAAAGTGAAAATGCAGTAATGGAAGGGTCATAATAATGGTAACTGATACTTTGTGAATAGTAGAGCTATAAAAAAGGCCTTGAAAAGGGGTGCAAACTGCAGAATTGATAAAGAGTTGGCACGTGTGAAGAGCATTAAATAAAAGTGATCATTGAAACGTCAATCTTGTCATAGCATTAATGGTGACAAAAATTCTCCTTTAATGAAATCCATTTCCCAAATATTCAACTGACGAATAAATGGAAAGTGGGGGGACTATCTGTACTGGGAAAAAATTAGTTTGCGTATTAGAGATGACGTGTCATGACACGTAGACTGGTCAAATAGTCAAAGAATTAAGGTTAGTTAAGAGTTACGAGCAACAACAGATACGAGCAAGGTAATAGAAGAGGCACGAGCAGTCATACAAGCAATTCAACGCTCGTACCTATTCAAGACATTTAAAGCTCAAAGATCGTGAAGAATCAAAGGAATGAATCTGACAGCAAATAAGAGTCCAAATACAGTATTTAATGAGTATTAAATACTGGAACATTAGAGAATATGTATTTAATGTATATGATGATTATGTAACGTAGCATTAAAAGTCATTAATTGCCCATAATAGCCTTATTATAACAAAGGTAAGGCTCATATCCCCAAAATAGTTATAAAAGGGAAAGGAAGAAACAATTGTAGGGACACGAAACACTATTGGAATATACTTTAATTTACTTTCTTTCTGATCATATTAATCTCAAATTTCTTTCTTTATATACTTTTCTGATTACCATTAACCTGTATTCTTCTAAATTCTAGAACAATCATGTCTTATAATTAAATTTCTATTTATAAATGTTTCAATAGATAATGAATCAGTTTGTTGAATTTTTGTTAAACATATACTTGCATATAAGTAATTGTGTCTTCAACTTTAGTAGATTGAATGAAGTAAATTTTTATTTCAAGTGAAGAAAAAAATACGTAGAAACTGATAAACCCAATAAAGAAATCAACTCTATTTGGTCTTTTGCAAAAACTGAACCTAATCGAAACATGATCACCCTTAATGGTAGGCATGGTGGGTCAAGTTTTACCCTACAAAACTCTGCATATTTGTTGTATACGGTAGAAATCGGGGCTATCCGATTTCACTATTTGATCGAAACAAGGACGTTTCATCAAAGAGCTAAGGCATCGAGTTCGAGATTGAAGTCTATTTCGAGATCGCGGTTGGTATCAATCAAAGCCACGGGAGATAGACTTCGAGTAACATCGGGGATAGATTAGTAACGGAAAAGCAAGATATCTGTGATTGGTCGAGGATCGTGGCGTAAATCTCGGAACTGACAGAATTGCTGACGGTTATTGATACCAATCATTGATTTTACTTCTGAAATTAGAGTTATACCTTATTTAGTATTCTTCTACAATATAAAGAGGAATCTTGTTCATTTGTAGGGGGGACTGACTAAGAAATAACAATACACCGCTCTTTTACTTGCTTATAACTTACTATTATTCTTATTGTTCTTAACGCTTGATTTCGAGCTTGTTCCAATCGTAGACGATAGCTTGCAACTTCACTGGTTTGATTCATCTTAATCATTTAATTCATTTGTTTATCTAGTCATTTATCAATTGGCGTTGAATCAGATCACATATCCTTATAACCACATTACAAGTTTAATTGTTACTCGTATTTCGAGATAAACAATAATAATTTTTTTTAACTCGCCTCGCCTCGCCCAACATAGACATGTCCTGCTCCGCCCTATGTTTTTTTCCCATGTTATTATTGTTGGTAATGTGCGTTCGAAATCAGAAAATCAGAGAAGTGAACAAACGTTAGTTCAATAAACAAAACGTGAAATAATAATTCTGAGCCCACAAGTTACTTGTGTATCCTTAAGATATTTAATCCCATCACTGTTGCCTAAGGTTTTTGATTAATTCCTCCCAGGATAGAACGAAATAACTATTTTGCAACACTAGCAATCAAAACTACAGAATTTCAGTAAACTCAATAGACGGAGCAAATCACACTTGACACTTATGTTTATTTGAAAATAATGCAACAATATAGAAAATAGGGGAGAAATTTTTAGATTTTTCCATATCTTAAAAATGAGATCAAAGCTCTAAATTTATAGAGAAAGGAAGGGTGAGATGAAGAGGTGCAATCCAAAAGGTGCCTCTTCCATTTCCCATTCACACCCTTTAAAGAAAAAATACAACAATCCCCCACATGAATGGGGAATGGGCGTATGTGTAAAAACATGCATGAAAATACAGTGTGATTCGCAAGTAAATATTAATCACATCTGGATAAGTAGGTTTCCCTTTGAACTTTCCGTAGTGAACTTATGTCGGATATACTCGGTCAATCGGTAGATTTGATATCTTTGAACCGTCAAGCTTTGGTGTATACCTAGACAAACATAAGTCACGCAATCAAACCTTAACCGTCTTTGGTTTTCATTGTTGTGTTCGTTTCAGCGATGAGCACCACCTGGTTCGTAAGTGCGTAGAGAATTGGTCTTACAGAATTCTCCTTGAAGCGGCTTACACTTCACACTTACATAGGTGATTCTAAACGTGTTATCCCGTAGATACACTATTTGATATACCATGTATTAAACTTAGAAACCATTAAAAAATATCTTAATATTTTATCCTTGTTACTGAACATTGTCTTCATCACGAGAATGGACTAAAATATTATATTTGACAATGTTGAACCGGTCATGCATAACTTTGTTTGCACTCCTTGAACCTCGATCTCGGACCTCCAAAAATCAAGATAGAGTTACCGTCATGATGACTTGTCCTCGGCCATAGTCCCATTCCCTTAGATGATTTCTCAACTCCCTCTCTAGTTAGGCCTTTTGTAAGCAGATCCGCCACATTAACCTTTGATTTTACATAATCAATTGTGATAATTCCACTAGAAAGTAGTTGTCTAACGGTTCTATGTCTGCATCTTATGTGACAAGACTTTCCGTTATACATGACGCTCCCAGCCCTTCCTAATGTCGCTTGATTATCACGATGTATACATATAGGTGCCAAAAGTTTGGGCCAAAATAAAATATCTTCCAAGAAATTTCGAAGCCATTCAGCTTCTTCACCGACCTTGTCTAAGGCTATAAACTCAGCCTCTACTGTAGATCGGTCAATGCACATTTGTTTAGACGATTTTCAAGACATTGCTCATCCACCGACTGTTTGGAATCGTTTAAACCGGTGATCTAATTTTTATCACTATACCCCTCTATTATCGCGGGATACTTATTGTAGTACAAAACATAAATGCATTCGTTCATGAACGGTCATGTCCATACAAAAACGTGCAGACGTTTCTTTCTATGAAAAGTCACAATTTTCAAAGTGACATCATTTCATAAAAGAACTAAACAATATAATTTTTTCAATAAAGAAAATGATCTTTTGAGAAAGGCACGTGACCAACTTCCAAATTAGTAGTTTCTATCAACTAGTCTTCATTAAGACTAAACAACTAATGAATTTAACAACTACTATATCAATGGGGTTAAAAAATTATATCATTTAGACATTACGTCTAACATTAGCTTTTGTCATGCATAAGCTAAAAGCCCCCACATTTTAAATATTTCATCAATATATCATCTACATATAATCAAATAATGAATATATGACTTGGAGTATTCTTAACGTAAACACATTTGCTTACAATTATTAATTTTTGAAACCATTTGATAATATTATTTGGTCAAATCTCGCATGTCATTGTTTGGGTGCTTGTCTTAGTATGTAAAGTGACTTAACATGTCGACACACCTTCTTTTCTTTTCTAGGAACCACGAACCCATCAGGTTGTTCCATATAAATTTCTTCCTCCAAATCTCTATTTAAGAAGGTTATTTTACGTCTATCTGATGGATTTCAAGGCCATACACTGTAGCTAATGCTATTACCATCCAAATAGATGTAATTCTCGTTACAGTAATCATGTATCAAAGTAATCAAGACCTTCTCATTGTCTTAATACTTAATCAATCTTGCCTTATATTTGTCAATAATACCATCAGCTTTTATTTTCCTTTGAAAATCCACTTAGAATCCAAAGGTTTATTTCTTGGAGAAAGATCAACCATTTTCCCAAGTATGATTACTTAATATGGATTCTATCTTACTATTGGCAGCTTCTTTCCTAGGAAGACATAACTTCTTCCAAAGTTTGAAGCTCATTTTTATTTTTTTAACAAGAATGTCAAAAAAATATGATCCAATAGAAGCAATTGTCCTTTGATGTCTTGGATTCACCTCATTAGGTATACTTTTCTTTGCTTCTTCCCGAGTTCGCTTAGATATTTTACTAGACGACTCACATTTCTTTTTATACGGATAAATATTCTCTAAGAATTTAGCATTATTTTATTCAATTACCGTATTAATATGAATGTCAGGATTTTCTGATTTATGAAGCAGAAAACGATATGCCTTACTATTTGTTGCATATCTTATGAAAACGGAATCAACAATTTTCGATCCGATTTTTTTATTCTTTTGGGTTTAAGAATTTTCACTTTACCCAAATAACCCCCACACTTGAAAATATTTCAAGTTAGGTTTTCTTCCTTTCATTCATTTTTCATATGAATGGATTCTGTTTTGCTATGGGGAACTCAATTGAGTATTCAATTAGCTGTAAGAATAGTTTCCCCCCGCAAGATCTGGGGTAAACTAGAACTTACAACTAGGCATTTTATCATCTCCTTTAATGTTCTACTCATTCTTTACGCAATTCCATCAGATTGCGCCAAGTAAGGGGCAATCGTTTGATAAATAATACCATATTCCAAACATATTTCTTGAAATGGAGATTCACATTCATCACCCCTATTACATTGTAGAGCCAACCATAAGAATTTTTGTTTGTGTCACGACATTTGCCAGAATTAATAAATGGCGAAGATTTTAATCTTCAAACCAATCTGACACATTCAGAATTAATAAACGGTGAAGTTTTTAATCTTAAAACCGACTAACATCTGATACAACTAAATCTAATAAACGGTGAAGTTTTTAATCTTCAAACTGATTAATATGTGACATAATCAAAATTAATAAACGATAAAGTTTTTAATCTTCAAATCGAATAATAAATTGGAGTAGAAAATCACTAAGATTTTAATCTCGAAAATGAGTATAAAGACACTTAGACTTTAATTTCCGATAAATGAGTAGAAAGTCACAAAGACTTTAATCTCAATGAACGAGTAAAAAATCACACAGATTTTGATCTTGAAGCAGGAGTAGAAAATCACGAAGGTTTTACTCTCCATAATGAGCTTAGAAAATCACGAGAATTTTAATTTCCTTTGCAAATGATTTTCCAACTAAACCATTATAACACTTTAAACAATTTGATCTCTTTCTCTAATCAAACTCATATTACATATATTATATTTATGATCTCAAGAATACTTTCAAGTATAAACCTAAATTTATATCTTCCAATATTAAAAATAACAATCCACACATATTTATGCACACTTCCAAATAGTATACCAACCAATCGATTTTACTACATGTAAATCACACATATTTTGAGATCATCACATGTGAATCATCGCCCTATTTTTTTTCAGATTTATTTCTTCATGCGTGATCTCATCAATCACTTAAAAACCACCCGTGAGAACGTTCATTAGTGAATTTCATAATCCATACGGTAACAGAAACCATGGTGGAAGTTAGTGAATTCTTCTTAACCCAAAAATGTCATATCTACGTTTGACCAGGAATAAAATAGTCAAAACTAAATGGATCTCTCAATGAGCCCAACAATTAAGAGGTTCAATACACCTCTGAGAAACATCATCTTGAATAAATCTAATGTGCACTAAGCATATTTCCAAACCTCTTTTGCTTTCAAAAACTGAATCGGCATGATCCTATCTGCATAAACTTTCTGATTTATTTCCCTTCTTCACATATGCAGTAAAGTACGAATGGCTTGTATTAGGATTACATATCAATCCACTTTACTGGTTGGATTGCACGAAACATGATACCCTATGCATCAGTCATAATCACCAAGGAATTCCTTTACCAATTCTGGCCTCGTTTACTAACAATATATTAAATTCCTTAAGATGGTTGGTAATGTGCGTTCGAAATCAGAAAATCAGAGAAGTAAACAAACGTTAGTTCAATAAACAAAATGTGAAATAATAATTCTGAGTCAACAAGTCGCTTGTGTGTCCTTAGGGAATTTAATCCCTTCATTGTTGCCCAAGATTTTGGATTAATTCCTCCCAGGATAGAACAGAATAACTATTCTGCAACACTGACAATCAAAACTACAGAATTTCAGCGAACTCAATAGACGAAGCAAATCACACTTGACACTTATGTTTATTTGAAAATAATGCAACAATATAGAAAATAGGGGAGAAATTTTCAGATTTTTCCATATCTTAAAAATGAGACCAATCCTCTAAATTTATAGAGAAAGGAAGGATGAGATGGAGAGGTGCAATCCAAAAGGTGCCTCTTCCATTTCCCATTCACATCCTTTAAAGAAAAAATGCAGCAATTATTTAGTTAAAACAGACAAGTTCAATATTTATTATTTTTAAATAGAGAGTTTGATATTATTCAGTTGGTTTAATTTTTATCTCTCTCTTTTTATTTCGTGTAGTGGGTTTTTCTTAGTGTCATTCATTGCATCTAAATACTCTAGAATTTTCCTTTACTCGTATTTTGAAGGAAAAATATACTCCATAAACATAAGCCAAGTATCTTAAAGTTCAAACTTTAGACCATTGATTTTTAAGTGAGAGGTAAAATTGGATTGTCACCATATTAAAAACTCATTATTGTCTTATTAAGAAATTGGTGTCAACTTTTACCAAGTTGATAATAAGGTTAGGTAATTTGTTAGGGATCTTTCATTAAGATGATAAATTAATAAATAATAAAAAAGAAAATCACATTTCATGAAATCATGGAGAAGATCACACTCCTCGTGTAGTTTCTTTTATTAGCTACAAGTAATATAGTATTGTCATTGAAGTAGACAAAATAGTTAATAAAATCATAAAAGATATAATAAATCCTCAAGTTTTATGAATTTTGAGAAGTTTTATCATGACTGTTACACACTACAGGTCATGGCATTAACCCATAGCCAAATCTCTTGATCTTGAATAGTGTCTCTGTGTTGGGAAAAATTGAGTTTACATATTAAAGAAGTATGGAGATAACGTGTCATGACACGTTAGTTGGTCAAATAGTCAAAGTGTTACAATTAGCCAAGAGGCATGAGTAGAAACAGATGCGAGCAAAAGCAAAGGAAGAGGCAGGGGTGATTATTCAAAGGATTCAACGCCCATACCTATTCAAGACATTTAAGTTCAATAATCAAGAAGAATCAAAGGAATGAATCTGGCAGCACACGAAGGTCTAAATATAGTATTTAATAAGCATTAAATGTTGAAAATATTAGAGAATTTATCTTAAAAATAATGATTATGTAACGTAGCATTCAATTCATTTAGTGCCCATAATAACCTTATTATGAGAAAAGCTAGATACATACATCCGAAAATAGCTATAAAAGGGAGAGGATTGAACAGTTGTAGGGACACGAAATATCATCTGAATATATTTTGGTTTACTTGTTTTATTTGATTATATTCTGGCTATACAACTTACTTTCTTTTATATATTCTTGTGATTATCAGTAACCCGTGTTCTTCTAAATTATAGCTTTAGTCAAAATTCTATTTTTTGGTTAAACAAATTGGTTCCGTCACCGAGAATCTGATAATCCATTTTATTCCAACCTAACCTTCCTTGTTATATCAACCATGTCAAACAACAATGATAATGTTCCAGGCAACCAAGAGAATCAAACAACCCAGCAACTTCAGGGAGATCCACAGAACAATAACGCGCTGATTCCTTCTCCACGAGGCTCTCCATGGCGGTCTCGTGAAGGCACTCCCGATGGGTCTCACATAAATGGACATGCTCAATTTAAAAATATTGAAACTATGGATGAGGCTTTGCAAAAACTTATTGCCTCACAAGTCAATAAAGCTCTTCAGGCTTTTGTTATTCAATTACGTGCTACACCACCCACACCCACACCCACACCAAATAACAACACTCTAGAGAACCCTCGTTCCGGGCTCGTTAATTCAGGTAGTGGTGGAGCCCCCAACGAAACACAGGAGGGAGAACTGGGTAATTTAGTTAATTTTGATTTACAAAATTTAGTACTAACCTTGCAGAAACAGCTCAAGGAGAAAAGTGACCGCATAGAGAAAATACCTGGGGTGCCACCCGTGATCAAAGGGGTAGATATGGATAAATATTCTCAACAGCCCTGGAAGCCAAATGCTTCTCCCCTTCCAATCCCAAAGAAATTCAAAATGCACGATATACCAAAATACAATGGAATAACAGACCCACGAGACCACGTGACTGCATTCACAGCAGGTGTAAAAGGCAACAATTTGACTAAGCATGAGATTGAATTTGTATTAGTCAAAAAAATTTGGCGAAACACTCACTAAGGGTGCACTAACATGGTATTCTCTTTTACCCAAAAATTCTATAAATTCTTTTGCTGAGCTTGGAGATTCTTTCATCAAAGCACACTCGGGAGCCCAAAAAGTCAAAAAAAGAATGGAAGATATTTTCAAGATCAAACTAGGGGACTCAGAAATGCTTAGGGAGTTTGTGGACAGATTCCAACGTGAAAGAATGACATTTCCACGAGTACCAGATAACTGGGAAGCTATAGCTTTTACGAGCAATTTGAATGAAAAAAGCTCAGAAACTACGAGGCGACTCAAGGAAATCCTTCGTGAATTCCCAGCTACAACGCGGAATGATGTTTACAACCATTATAGTAAAAAACTAAGGATTGAAGAAGATATTATTTTACGACATCAAAAAGACAAAAAGGTAAGCTCAAGATGGGCTGAAAATGAAAAAAGGTTCGGTAAAAATATGTACGAGCCATATATGGGACCTACGGGAAGAGACTCACGATCAAAATAGGACAATTAGAGGTACGATCACAGATCAAGGAATAGAGGATTAGGCTCATCATCAAGATTTGGGAGTGATCGAAACACATGTGAGCCACGAGACGATGATGGAAATCTAAAGGCAAGGTTTGGTGGTTATAATTTCAACGTGAGCACTTATGAACTTGTGGCTATTTTGAGAAGCATGGGAGATAAGGTACGGTGGCCAAAGGAGATGAGATCAAATCCAAACAGACAAAAACCTGATCATTGGTGCAAATTTCATAATGATCACGGGCATAAAACAGCAGATTGCAGGTTTTTGCAGGGTGAAGTTGATCATTTATTAAAGCAAGGGTATCTCACTGAGTTATTCAGCGAGAAAGGTAAACAGGCATACATGAAGAACAGGCAGGAGCCTCCAAAACCACCTTCTCCCAAAAGAACTGTCACGTTATAAGTAGGGGTGAAAATATCAATGGCGTATCATATACTAAAAAGATTTCCAAAGTAACAATTACCCACGGGAAGCGGCTGCGTCATGTCTTCGAGGAAGAAAATATTACATTCGATGATGCAGATGCCAAGGCTCTATTAAATCCACATAACGACGCACTGGTAATATCTTTACTTGTACATGACACTAACGTGAAATGAGTTTTGATTGATCCAGGTAGTTCCATGAACATTATTTTGGTAAGAGTATTACGTGAGATGCAAGCAGAAGATAAAGTGATACCAAAGTCTCATACTCTATCTGGATTTGATAATTCTATTGTTGTCACGAAAAGAGAGGTAACACTCACCACGTTCGCTGAAAGAGTCATCAAAGATACAAAGTTCCAGGTGGTAGATATGGAGATGACTTATAACATGATTCGTGGAAGACCATGGATCCACGAAATGGATGTTGTTCCTTCAACCTTGCATCAAGTTGTTAAATTTTCATCGCTATGGGGAATCTGTCAAATTCGTGGATATCAACAAACATCCAGGAGCATCAACTCCGTGGCAGATTCAAGAGTTAAGAGTGAAGAAAAATAGCAATTATAGAATTCAGTTGAGGATAACATAGCGTCAGCCTCAACTGAACAAGGGAAAACAAATGTAGATTCAAGGCCCGATTCCATTCAAGAACCAGAAGAAAATGAAAACATCAAAACAACGATAGAAGAGCTGGAGGCTATGGTTTTGTTTATACACTGGCCGGAGAGAAAAGTGTATACAGGAGCCAATATCTGCCCGGATATGAAGCGTAAGTTGCTTGAATTTTTAAAAGCTAACGCAGATTATTTTGCTCGATCCCATTTTGATATGACAGGTATACCGCTGAAGGTAATGACTCACAAGTTAAATGAGGACCCATCTCATCCACCTGTCAAACAAAAGAAAAGAAAGCAGGGCACTTTCAAAAATCAGGTGATTCAGGATGAGGTGCAAAAATTGTTAAAAATTGGTTCCATTCCTTTGGTAAAGTATCCTAAATGGTTAGCTAACACTGTTGTAGTTCGAAAGAAGAATGGTAAGTGGCGGGTTTGTGTAGATTACACAGATCTTAATAAGGCCTGCCCTAAATATTCTTTTCCACTACCACACATAGATCAATTGATTGATGCAACTGCAGGTCATGAACTATTAAGTTTTTTAGTTGCATATTCAGGCTATAATCAGATTAAAATGGATCCAGGAGATGAAGAAAAAACTTCATTCATAACAGACAAGGGAACTTACTATTATAAAGTAATGCCCTTTGGTCTAAAAAATGCAGGTGCAACATATCAGAGACTGGTAACTAAAATGTTCCAAGAGCATTTGGAAAAAACCATGGAGGTATATATAGATGATATGCTTGTTAAAACTAAGCATTCTGGATATCATATATCGCATCTATCTGAAACATTTAAAATTTTGCAAAAATTTAATATGAAGTTAAATCCTAAAAAATGTGCATTTGGTGTTGCATCAGGTAAGTTCTTAGGTTTTCTTATTTCTAACCGTGGTATTGAAGTAAATACTGCACAGATTAAAGCCATTGAAGAAATCATGATATACTTTCGAACAAGAAAGAAGTTCAAAGATTACAGGGAGAATTGCAGCCTTGGGAAGATTCATTTCTAAATCATCAGAGAAGTGTTTTAAATTCTTCTCAACTCTTAAAAAGCAGGATCATTTTGAATGGAACGAAGAGTGTCAATAGGCACTCAGGAATTTGAAAGCATACTTATCAAATCCACCTTTGCTAGCGAAACCAAAGGCTCAGGAGAGACTACTCATTTACCTTGCTGTTTCAGAAGTAGCGGTAAGTGCTGTTTTGGCCTGAGAAGAACAAGGCAACCAATTCCCCATCTATTATGTTAGTAAATCTTTGTTAGATGCAGAGATGCGGTATCCTCAATTAGAAAAGCTCGCACTTGCATTAATCATGGCATCTAGGAAATTATGACCTTACTTTCAGTGTTATCCTATTGCTGTGGTAACTGCCTATCCTTTACGTAATATCCTACACAAGCATGAATTATCAGGTAGGTTGGCTAAGTGGACTATAGAGTTAAGTGAATACGAAATCACATACCAACCTAGAACTGCTATAAAATCACAAGTGTTAGCTAATTTCGTGGATGATTTTAGTCAAGGGATGCAATTACAAGCAGAAAAAGAATTACAGGTGCTCAATGGAGCTAATCCAGGAATTTGGACTTTATTTTCTAATGGTTCATCTAACATAAAAAGTGCAGGTTTAGGGATTGTTTTGGTACCACCTACGGGTGAAACCATTCGACAAGCAATCAAATGTCATTCTATAACTAACAATGAGGCAGAGTATGAGGCTATGATTGCAGGTTTAGAATTGGCACGCGAACTTGGTATAAATCAGATTATAATCAAGACCGATTCTCAACTCCTGGTTAATCAAATGCTGGGGACTTATACAGCCAGGGAAACAAGGATACAACAATATTTAGAAAAGGTGCGGGAATTAATAAAGCAATTTCAAACCTGGAAAGTTACACAAATACCAAGGGATGAGAATCTCAAAGCAGAAGCCTTAGCTAATCTTGCATCTGTGGCTGACGTGGCGAGTGGTGGAAGCGCCTCGGTTATTCATTTATTTCATTCAGTTATCGACCCTGACAAGAATGAGGTAAATTTTAATAATTTAAATTGGGATTGGAGGAACGAGATTGTTGCTTTTTTGCAGTATGGAACCGTCCCTGATGACAAGAAAAAAGCTCATGCGCTTCGAAAAAAGGCTGCTCGGTATTGCTTAAACTAGGGCAACTTATATCGTAACATATTCGGTGGTCCCTTAGCTAGATGCCTCGGACCTTCTCAAACGGAGTACGTAGTGAGAGAAATACATGATGGGCATTGTGGGAATCACGCCTGGGGAAGGTCACTAGTAAGAACCTTAATAAGAGCAGGTTATTACTGGCCTAAAAAGGAAGAAGAAACAAAAAGTTTCATGGCCAAATATGATAAATACCAAAGGTACAGTAACAATATGCTTAGACCCGCGGAGTTATTACATCCGGTCATCGCACTATGGCCATTCATGAAATGGGGAATGGATATCGTGGGTCCATTACCACAAGAAAAAGGACAGGTAAAATTTCTGCTCATACTTACTGATTATTTTACTAAATGGGTAGAGGCAGGAGCCTTCAAACAGGTACGAGAAAAGGAAGTCAAAGATTTTATTTGGTGAAATATCATATGCCGATTCGGTGTACTGAAGGAGATCATATGTGATAATGGCCCTCAGTTTATAAGAGATAAATCACAGAATTTTTTCAAACTTGGCAAATTAAAAGGATTACGTCTAAACCTTATCATCCGATAGGTAATGGGCAAGCAGAGTCAACAAACAAGGTTATTATCAATAATTTAAACAAGCGTTTGGAAGAATCAAAAGGAAATTGGCCGGAAATGCGATCTGGTGTTTTATGGGCATATCGCACAACAACAAAAACAAGTACGGAGGAAACACCATTTCATTGATTTATAGAGCATAAGCTTTAATTTCAGTTGAGATAGGAGAGCCAAGTATGTGGTTTACACATGCAACTGAAGAGTCTAATGACGAAGAAATGCGTATAAGCCTCGATTTACTTGAAGGAAGAAGGGAAGCTGCATTAGTAAGAATGGCAGCACAAAAGCAAGTCATAGAACGGTACTACAACAGGAAAGCACGCCTCAGATTTTTCAAAATTGGGACTTCGTGCTCAAAAAAGTTTTTCAATTTACATAGACAGCTAATACGGGAAAATTAAGTCCAACATGGGAAGGACCCTATAGAATTTGTGGTATTGCAGACAAAGGAGCATATGAATTGGAAACAATGGATGGCAAAGTGCTACCTTCGCATTGGAACACTATCCACTTGAAAAGCTATTATTTCTAAGGAATACCCACGATCAGGTACCCATATTTTCAAGTTTATTTTTATTGTTAAGATTTTACTAACGGTTTTAGATGATAGGAAAAAATCTAACCCGTACTAAATGATGAGTCACGACCTGTAGGGCACACAGAATAAACTAAAATTCCTGGCCTAGGGTTACAATTATTCTGATAGAAATACAAACGGGTTAAGAAATCGTCATCTATAATCGCTCCTTCGAGTCCCGTATGTTTTTCCTTTTCAGGAAAAGGATCAAATGAGAGAAATAATCAAGTGCTCGAGGCTTCATACTTCAACACTCAAACATTTGGGGGACTACATAATATACACGAGTATGTGTATTGTCACGACCCGGATTTCCTACCATCGGGATCGTGATTGCGCCTACTCGTGGCAGCTAGGCAAGCCAACTTATTTGCCTTTTCATTAAAAAACAAATCTGTCAATAATTTATAGCATCAATAAGAAATATAGAATTCAATAATAATAATAATGATAATAATAGCGGAAGTCTAATTTATAAGTCTGAATCAAACGCGGAATAGTCAATAATAGC
>MU665942.1:42845-58351 GCA_026770625.1 Nicotiana glauca
CAGAAGTGTAGCATCAGCACAACCGACCCCATGTGCTGGTAAGTGTCTAGCCTAACCCCGGCGAAGTAGTGACGAGGCTAGACCGGACACCACATAAACCTGTGAAGTTATAAATATACAACGGAAACGAAATACCAAACAACTAACAATATGGGGGGGGGGGGAACATGCTATGGGGAGATAACAATAGTAACAATAATCCCGAGTAACAAACTAAAGCAGCTTAGATTCACAATGAACAATGAATCAATACTCAATATAAACCCATGGTATCAATAACTGTTGCGACGTGCAACCCGGTCCATAATTACCATTGTTGCGGTGTGCAAACCGATCCACAAATACCACTGTTGCGGCGTGCAACCCGACCCATATCATTTATCATGTATCGTTTTTGTGGCGCGCAACCCGATCCTCATATGTTATTGTTGTGGCGTGCAACCCGATCCTCAATATCATTGTTGCGGCGCGCAACCTGATCCATATCATTCAACAGTCTGACTCCCCAAACAACAATCACAATTAAGGGGCATAAAAATAAGCAAATATTTGACGAAATCCCGGCAAGGGAGAGAATCCAACAAGTTCAACCAAACGTCCCGAGAAGGGAATAATCAACAACACTTTCTCTTTCTTACTTTTCTTCTGTTATAATCCACCATTTTGAGCCAACACTCCCAAGAATCAAGTCATTTCATATACTTTCAATATTCGTATCACAATTCGAGCTAATGCTTCTAGGTATCAAATAATCATATCACCATTCACATATTATTCACAACATATAGAATCCTCCAATAAGCACGGAATTAACAACCAATTCATGATAATCACTTTATAAGGACTCACGGTCATGCTGGACACCAATGTATAGATACTCGTCACCATGCCTATACATCATACTTGATCACATAGCAATTATCAACAAGACTCAACTCTTATTCCCTCAAGCTAGGGTTAAACCAAACACTTACCTCAAATCCTTGAAATCCACTTAATCCTCAACTATCGCTTTACCTCGTGGTTCCACCTCCAATTCGCTCGAATCTAATCACAAATTTCTCAATTACTTTAATAAATACTATATCAATAAATTTGAATACATAAAAGTGAATCTCCCAAGTTTTTCCCAAAAATTCCAAAATCTCCCCCGGGCCCACATGGTCAAAACCCGAGGTTCAAACCAAAGCCCGGTTACCCATTCCACCACGAATTTAAATATGTAATTTGTTTTGAAATCGGACCTCAAATCGAGGTCCAACTCCCCAATTTCTAGAAAACCTAGGTTCTACCCAAAAACCCCCCATTTCACCCATGAAAATCCTTGATTTTAAGTGGAAAACATGTTTAATGATGTTAAAGATTGAAAGAATTGAGTAAAAATCAACTTACAATTGATTTGGGATGAAGTTTGCTCTTGAAAAATCGCCTACGGTGTTTGAGTTTTGAAAGAATGGTGAAAAGTGATAAAAATTCGACTAAGTATAAAATTTGCTGGGCCTCGGATGTGGGAATTGCGAACTGGGTTCGCAAACAGGGCTGGGAATTGCGAGATTTTAGTTCTCATTTGCGAACTTGGGCCAATTGGGGAAGGTTCGCATTTGCGAACGTTTGGTCGCTTTTGCGAAGTCACTCCCTTCGCATTTGCGAGCCGCTGGTCACATTTGCGATCATAGCCCAGATTTCCCCTTCTTCGCATTTGCGAAGAAAAGTCCGCATTTGCGAAACCATAAGACCTGGGCCTTCTTCGCATTTGCGATGGGCCGTTCGCATTTGCGGACGTCGCTTTTGCGAACCAGGCTTCGCAAATTCGAAACCTGCAGGTCTGAAATACCAGCTGGTTTTTCAAGGGTTCATATGCACTCACGGCCTATCCGAAACTCACTTGAGCCCTCGCGGCTCCAAACCAAACATGCACCCAACCTCAAAAATATCATACAGACTTACTCGTGTGATCAAATCGCCAAAATAAATCATATACATAGAATCAAGCCTCAAAACACATGATTTTCTTCTAAACTTCATAAACTTTCAAATTTGGAACTTATAGTCCGAAACACGTCAAACGACGTCCGATTTCAACCAAATTTTACAGAAAGCGCTTAAACAATATATGAGACTTGTACCAGGTGTCAGAACCAAAATACGAGCCCGATACCACAGTCTTTTAATCAATTTTCATTTCTCCTTTTCCTTAATAATTTCAGAAAAATAATTTCACAGAAAAATTCTTTCCTCGGGCTCTAGACCTCGGAATTCGACTCCGGGCACATGCCCGTATCCCATATTTTTCTATGGACCTTCCGGCACCGTCCAATCTCGGGTCCGGGTCCGGGTCCGTTTACCCAAAATGTTGATATCAAAATTCATCATTTTTCACACATAATTCATATTTAAGCCTTCCGGCTACACGTCCGGACTGCGCACGCAAATCGAGGCAAGTAAGAATAAGGTTTTCAAGATCTCGAAAGCACGGAGTGGATGAGGAAATAGGTGATGACCCTTTGGGTCGTCACTCTCCACCTCTAAAACAATCGTTCGTCCTCGAATGGACAAAAGAAAGAAGTACCTGAGTCGGGGAACAGATGTAGATAACGGCTCCGCATATCAGACTAGGACTCCCAGGTCGAGGCCTTAGAGGGCTGACCTCTCCACTGAATACTAACAGAGGAAAAACTCGTAAATCTCAACTGACGAACCTGCCGGTCTAGAATTGCTACCGGCTCCTCCTCATAAGATAAATCCTTGTCCAACTAGACAGTGCTGAAGTATAACACATGGGTAGGATCGCCGTGATACCTCCGAAGCATAGACACATGAAAAACTGGATGCACGGCTGATAAGCTATGTGGCAATGCAAGTCTATAAGCCACCTCTCCTACTCGATCAAGAATCTCAAACGGACCAATGTACCTAGGGTTAAGCTTGCCCTTCTTTCCGAACCTCATCACGCCCTTCATAGGCGACACCCGGAGCAATACCCGCTCACCAACCATAAAAGCTACATCACGGACCTTACGGTCTGCATAACTCTTCTGCCTAGACTGAGCTGAACGAAGCCTCTCCTGAATGATCTTGACCTTATCTAAGGCCTACTGAACTAAGTCTGTACCAAATAACCGAGCCTCTCCCGGTTCAAACCATCTAACTGGAGACTGACATCGCCTACCATACAACGCCTCATATGGAGCCATCTGAATGTTGGACTGGTAGCTGTTGTTGTAGGCGAACTCTACTAAAGGCAAAAACTGGTCCCACGAGCCTCCAAAATCAATGAAACGAGCTCGGAGCATATCCTCCAAAATCTGTATAGTTCGCTCGGACCGTCCGTCCATCTGAGGATGGAATGATGTGCTCAACTGAATGTGGGTGCCCAACTCTTGCTGAACTGCTCTCCAGAAGCGCGAGGTAAAGTGCGTACCCCGGTCCAAAATGATGGATACTGGCACACCATGAAGGCGGATAATCTCCCGGATATAAATCTCAGCTAACTTCTCAGATGAATAGGAGACTGCCACTGGAATGAAATGCGCCGACTTGTTCAGCCTATCAACAATGACCCAAATAGCATCAAACTTATTTTGAGTCAACGGAAGTCCAGTAACGAAATCCATGGTAATCCTCTCCCACTTCCATTCGGGGAGCTCAATCCTCTAAAACAAACCACCGTGCCTCTGATGCTCATACTTGACCTGCTGACAGTTCAAACACTGAGCCACATATGCAACAATATCCTTCTTCATCCTACGCCACCAATAATATTGCCGCAAGTCCTGATACATCTTCGCAGCGCCCGGGTGAATAGAATACCGAGAACTATGGGCCTCCGCTAAGATCAACTCTCGAATCCCATCAACATTAGGTACACAAACTCGCCCTTGCAATCTCAAAACCCCATCAGCATCTAAGGTCACCTTCATGGCACCCCCACGCTGCACCATGTCTCTCAGGACACACAAATTGGGATCATCAAACTGGCGATCGCGGATACGCTCCAACAGAGAAGAACGAGCGACCGTGCAAGCTAACACTCTGCTAGGCTCAGAAATATCTAATCTCACCAATCGATTGGCCAAAGCCTAAACATATACAACAAGTGGTCTCTGGCTGGCCGAAATATAAGCAAGACTACTCATGTTGGCGGACTTCCTACTCAATGAATCGGCCACTACATTGGCCTTACCCGTGTGATACAAGATAGTAACATCATAATCCTTCAACAACTCTAACCACCTTCGCTGCCTCACATTCAACTCCTTCTGCTTGAACAGGTACTGAAGGCTCTTGTGATCCATGTACACCTCACTCGTCACGCCATATAGATAATGCCTCCAAATCTTCAAAGCATGAACAATAGCTGCCAACTCTAGATCATGAATTGGATAATTCTTCTCGTGGATCTTCAACTGTCTCGAAGCATAGGTGATGACTTTGCCATCCTGCATCAATACTGCACCAATCCCGATACGGGAAACATCACAATAAACTATGTAAGGCCTTGTACCCATGGGCAAAACCAACACCGGTGCCGCGGTCAGAGCTGTCTTGAGCTTCTAAAAGCTCGCCTCACACTCATCTGAACATCTGAACTGGGCGCCCTTCTGGGTCAAACTGGTCATCGGGGCTGCAATAGACGAAAATCGCTTAACGAACCGACAGTAATAACCTTCTAGCCCCAAGAAACTCCGAATCTCGGTCGCTGAAGCTGGTTGAGGCCAATTCTTGACTGCTTCAATCTTCTTTGGGTCCACCTGAATACCCTCTACTGATAAAATATGACCCAGAAATGCAACCGAACTCAACCAGAACTCGCATTTTGAAAACTTAGCATATAGCTGATTATCCTTCAGAGTCTGAAGAACCACTCTGAGGTGCTGCTCGTGCTCTTCCTGGCTGCGGGAGTACACCAGAATATCATCGTTAAAGACTATCACGAATAAGTCTAGATATGGCCTGAACACTCGGTTCATCAACTCCATAAATGCTGCTGGGGAATTGGTCAACCCAAACGACATGACTAAAAACTCATAGTGCACATACCGAGTGCGGAATGCTATCTTAGGGACATCAGATGCCCTAATCCTCAGCTGGTGGTAGCCAGATCTCAAGTATATCTTTGAAAACACCTTTGCTCCCTGAATTTGGTCAAACAAATCATCAATCCTTGTCAGTGGATACTTGTTCTTTATCGTCACTTTGTTCAATTATCGGTAATCAATACACATCCGCATCGAACCATCTTTCTTCTTCACAAATAACACCGGCTCACCCCAAGGAGAAATACTAAGCCTGATAAAACCCTTCTCTAGTAAATCCTGCAACTGGTCCTTTAACTCCTTCAACTCTGGCGGGGCCATGCGATACGGCGGAATAGAAATAGGCTGCATGCCCGGAGCCAGATCAATACAGAAATCAATATCCCTGTCGAGCGGCATACCCGGCAGGTCTTAAGGGAAAACCTCGGGGAATTCTCGAACAATAGGAATAGAGTCAATAGAAGGAACCTCTGTACTGGAGTCGCGAACATACGCCAGATAAGCTAAACACCCCTTCTCGACCATGCGTCGAGCCTTAACATATGAAATAACACTGCGGGTGGCATGACCTGGGGTCCCTCTCCACTCTAGTCAGGGCAATTCTGGCAAAGCCAAGGTCACGATCTTGGCTTGACAATCTAAGATAGCAAGATATGGGGACATAGCATGATATGGGGACAACCAATCCATCCCTAATATAACGTCAAAATCCACCATATCTAAAAGCAATAAATCAACACGGGTCTCAAGACCCTCAAACATAACCACACAGGAACGATGCACCCGGTCGACTACTATGGAGTCACCCACTAGTGTAGATACATAAATAGGAATGTCCAAAGTATAACTAGACATAGCCAGGTAGGGTGCAAAATAGTATGACACATATGAATATGTAGACCCAAGGTCAAATAGCACTGACACATCTCTATCACAAACCAGAATAGTACCTGTAATTACGACATCTGACGACTCAACCTCTGTTCTAGCTGGCAAAGCATAAAATCGGGGCTCAGCCCCACCTCACTGAACCATGTCTTTGGGATGATCGGCTACCGGCTGACCCCTACCTCAGGCGGTCTGGCCTCCACCTCTACGGTCTCGACTTCCACCTCTATGATCCCTACCCCCGCCCCTGGTTGGCTGGGTAGACTGTGGGTCACCTGGTGCCTGAATCATGGGGTGAGGGCCCTTCTGCTGCGACTGTGTACCCCTCAATATCGGGCAAGCTCTCCTGACGTGACCATAATCACAACACTCATAACATCCCTCCGTACGATGAGACTGGCCTTGACGTCCTGAATGATCTCCACGAAAACTCTGAAGAGGCGGTGCACTGATGGGAGCTGGCGGTGCACTGAGTGACTGCTGATCGGAAAATGCCCACAAAAACCACGATCACCAGGGGAGCCCTGCGAAACCTGGAGGGCTGACTGAAAGGGCCTGGAAGGCTGACCCCTATCATAAGAATCCCTGCCTCCCGATGAGGCACCACTGAATCAACCTGAGTGACGGGGTCTCTTGTCTGTCCTATGACTACCCCCCTATAGCAGTACCATCTCGATCCTCCGAGCCACATTGGCCGCCTCCTGAAAATGAATGTCACTACCCGCCTCTCTGGCCATCTGAAGATGAATAGGTTGGATCAAACCATCAATAAATCTCCTCACCCTCTCCCTCTTAGTGGGGAATATGACGAGGGCGTGGGGAGCTAGATCGATAAACCAGGTCTCATACTGAGTGACCGCCATAGACCCCTGCTGGAGGTGCTCAAACTGCCTCTGGTAAGCATCCCTTTGAGTAACGGAAAGAAACTTTTCTAGAAACAACTCTGAAAACTAATCCCAAGTCAAAGGCGGCGACCCTGCTGGTCTGGATAAACAGTGATCCCTCCACCAAAGTCTTGGCGGATCCAGATAGACGAAAATCCGTAAAATCAACTCCATTAGACTCCACAATGCCCATGTTCCGAAGAACCTCGTGGAAGCTATATAAGAAATCATGGGGGTCCTCAGAAGCAGCTCCGCTGAATGTAGCACTGAAGAGCTTGGTGAACATGTCCAGCCTCCACAAAGCATCTACGGACATAGCCGCTCCATCACCGGCCTGTGCAACTACCCCCGGCTGAACTGCCGCAGCTGGCTGGACCGGTGGAATCTGAGTCTGGGGAGCTACCTACTCCGGAGTACATGCAACATGAGTCTAGGCTCCTCCTCCTTCCTGGGAAATGGCTGGTGCCACAGGAAGCAATCCTGCTTGTGTGACACTCTTCATGAGGCCAACCAACCGAACCAAGGCATCTTGAAGAACTGGGGTAGCAATAAACCCCTCTGGGACCTGAGCTGGGCCCACCAGAACTGTTTGGGATGGGGTCGGAACCTCCTCGTCAAGGTCAACTTGAGGCTCCGCCACTGGTGCTTCTACTGGTGGCTAGGCTCTACCCCTACCTCGTCCCCTAGCATGGCCACGTCCTCTGACCCTAGCGGAAGCTGCCTGGGTCTCGGACTGCTGATCAGTGGATGAGGAAGCGCATGTTCTCCATCTGCGAAAGAACAGAATAGAAATTCAATCAGCATTGAGAAACCAAATCGCACGACAAGAAAGAACAAATGAGTGATTTTTCCTAACTCAGTAGCCCCTGGGGAGCGAGTACAGACGTCTCCGTATCGACCCCTCAGACTCTACTAAGTTTGTCCGTGAGTTGTGAGACCTATGTAACCTAGTGCTCTAATACCAACTCACGGACAAACTTAGTAGAGTCTGAGGGGTCGGTACGGAGACGTCTGTACTCGCTCCCCAGGGGCTATTGCGTTAGGAAAAATCTCTCATTTGTTCTTTCTTGTCGTGCGATTTGGTTTCTCAATGCTGATTGAATTTCTACTATGTTCTTTCGCAGATGGTGAGAACACGCGCTTCCTCATCCACCGATCAGCAGTCCGAGCGCCAGGCAGCTCCCGCTAGGGGCAGAGGACGTGGCCATGCTAGGGGCCGAGGTAGGGGCAGAGCCTAACTACCAGTAGCAGCACCAGTGGTGGAGCCTCAGGTTGACCTTGACGAGGAGGTTCCGGCCCCAGCCCAGACATTTCCTGTGGGCCCAGCTCAGGTACCAAAGGGGTTTATTGCTACCTCAGTTCTTTAGGACGCCTTGGTTGGCCTCATGGAGAGTGTCACCCGAGCAGGATTGCTTCCTGTGGCATCGGCCACTTCCCAGGCTGGAGGAGAAACCCAGACTCCTGCTGTACGTACTCCGGAGTAGGTTGCTACCCAGACTCAGATTCCACCGATCCAGCCAGCTGCGGTAGTTTAGCCGGGGGTAGCACAGGCTGGTGATGGAGCGGCTATGTCCGCAGATGCATTGTGGAGGCTGGACAGGTTCACCAAGCTCTTCACTGCTACATTCAGCGGAGCTTCTTCTGAGGACCCCCAAGATTTCTTATATAGCGGCCACGAGGTTCTTCGGAACATGTGCATTGTAGAGTTCAATGGAGTTGATTTTACGGCTTTTTGTCTATCTGTATCCGCCAAGATTTGGTGGAGGGATTACTGTTTAGCCAGACCAGCAAGGTCGCCGCCTTTGACTTGGGATCAGTTTTCAGAGTTGTTTCTAGAAAAGTTTCTTCCCGTTACTCAGGGGGATGCTTACCGGAGGCAGTTTGAGCGCGTACAACAGGGGTCTATGACGGTCACTCAGTATGAGACCCGATTTATCGATTAGCTCGCCACTCCCTCGTCATACTCCCCACTGAAAGGGAGTGGGTGAGGAGATTTATCGATGGTTTGATCCAGCCTATTTGTCTTAAGATGGCTAGAGAAATAATCAAGTCCTCGAGGCTTCATACTTCAACACTCAAACATTTAGGGGGCTACATAATATACACGAGTTTGTGTATAAACAAGGCAAAGGAGATTGAAGAAAAATCAAGCCTCAAGCCTGAAAAAGTCAAGTACAGAGTGAAAGTCGCGAAGTCAAGAGCCAAGCCTAAAGAAAACCTTACTGTTGTTAGGGTAAAAGCTATGTACTAAAATAGGTTATAAAGAAAAACCTTGTGGTTATTGTTCTAAATCGGGTTATAAAGAAAAACCTCGTGTTTATTATTTTTTCCTAAAAATCTGTTACAAGAAAAACAGTTACGAGAAAGTTATAGATGTAATTCAAATACATGTAAAGCATTATTCAAAACTAGATAAAGTTCAAATAAAAACTTGTCAATGTTATTTCAAAAGAAACATGTATGTTCCTATTTCTTTTATCATATGTTAAACACCATTATAAAGTTGAGACGTCTTCTTTATTAAGTGTCGAATATAAAAGGGCCCTCTTTTATAAAATTCATGTTTAATTTAATTATTCATGAAGTTAGCAGAAGCATTTTCTAAAGAATAAAAATGCAAATTATTCTATAAGTCCTTAAAAATAAAGGCAAGAATAAAACAAACAGAAGTTCAAGAAAACTTCTTAATACTTAAAATCTTAAGACTAAGTACGAACTTAGACAAAAAACTATAAATTGTTTAAACAAATTGCCCTGTGAAAAGACTTGGGGACTTGCGTTTCTAAAATCAACCCTCAAATGAAGCTATGGGTTTGATTACAATTTTCCAAAATAAACCATCAAATGAAACTAAGGGTTTTAAACATAACCTTCCAAAAAAGTACCTACAAAAAAGAATTCAAAAAGTTCAAATTTATCACTAGGAAGATGAGTGAATTGGAGAAGGTGCATCAACGGCAACGGGCTCAACTTGGGCAGGTGCATCAACAATTGCGGGTTGAACTTGACTCGCAGCAACAGGCTCGACTGGGCTTGGAAGACTGGGATACCCATATTTTCTTCAACATTCACAGAAGCTTCGGCCACAGGAGAAGGAAAATCTTGAGTTTTGTTGAGCCTTCTCAATGGTTTCATTGATCTTAGCCAACTCAGACTTTAAGTTGAAATTTTCTTGGCCAACTTCAATCAAGGTATCACGGCGTGAGTTCAGAAATGCCCAACTTGCCTTAACAGCAGATTTCTCTTCGAGGATCTCATAATCCCTTGCCCAATCAACAATCTCATTCTTTAGCTCCTCATTCTCAACTAAGGCAGAATTGAAGGAAGTTTGAAGAGAGGCATGGGAGCTCTCTAAGGCACGCACCTTATTAGAAGAGATTCGAAGGTCTTCTTGTTCTTGAGTTAAGCTTTGCACGAGCTCCCCGGTAAAAACTTCTTTTTGATCAAGAGAACCTTCAACTCTCTATTCTCTTAACTAGCCTTGGATAATTGTTTTGAGAAGGAAGATTCGAGACACTCCTTTTATTTTTTTTCTTGGATTGAGGAAGCTCTTATAACTGCTAACTCTGAAGTTAGACCTCGCACTTGCTGCTCTAAGGTACTCCTGCTCTCTTGCAAATCTTCTATGTCAATTTGTGCACCCTCAAATTGTTCCTTCCAATTAATTGCCTCCAACTGAGAGTCGCGTGCTAATTTCTCTGAATCACGTGCTACCTTCTCTAAGAAGGGGATTCTGTTCATCATTTCTGTGCCGATAAGATTGGACTAAAAAAAGGGGAATAAGAATCCCAAAGATTAATTTTTTTTTTTTACAAAGTAAAGAAAGAAGAGAAGGAAAATACCTTCAAGGTAGCGTGCACGATGTTGTTCATCAGGGTCAGGGAACTAGGACTCTCTAGTTTTGCCTTTTCAATTGGCCCAATTAAAGGCTTCATCCATACATCTGCCTGGCCTGATTTCCTCAAGAGGTTGCTCTCAGCAGGAACTTCAATAACCATACTCCTCATAGCAGCACTTCTACGTGAAGAACCCACCTCAGTATGATGAACGATTGGAGGTGGAATTGCCAAAGGAGGAGTGATGGAAGAAGTAAGAAAAGTCGAGATAGGAACATTTAAGGAAGGAACATAAATAGTTGGGGGTGGCAACGAAGGAATCATAGGCACATAAGTTGAAAAAGAGGCTAGGGGTGTTTCATCCAAAACAAGACCTAAACTTCCACTATCAAAACCACTAATGAAAAGTTGTTCAATGGACTCACGAGTATCACCAGGTTCAATATCATCCTCAGGAATTACCATCGGGGCTTTAGTAGGCTCGGTGAGAGAAATAGATTGGCAAGGGGATGCTTCAGCCTCATCATCAGAAATGATACGTCTTCGAGCTCGAGGTTGTCTCACTAAAGAGCCTCCGTCATCCTCATCCTCTTCGGAACTTTCTTCTTCATCGACTTTTCTCTTCGAAGAACCTAAAATTATTTCTTGAGCCTTTTCCAAAGAGATATGGGTTCCTGAAAAAGCATGAGAAGCCGCAACTGCCTCGGTAGTAGCTTCTCAAATAGCAAATCCTGATAAAAAGATGGATTGAGGTTAGATCCATAAAGAGAAACATATGCATGAGAGAAGAAACGAAATAAGAAGCTCTTACCATGAGTTTTTACTTTCCAACCAAAACGGTTAGAAAGTGTCTTTCAAGACCTCCCATCCATTGGTGCGGTCTTCAGTAATCTGTCTACCCAACCATGGAAGTTGGGAACATCTCCTATAACTCCCATGGTTGCTAAAAAAAAAACCAAATCAGAAAAGTTGATAAACTTAAATTAAAAAGGTACGAACATGATAAAAGACTTACGTGCAAAGTTCCACTTCTCAAGGAAGGGAACATTATCCTCACCCACTAAACCAGCAGTGGGGGCAGCAACAAATCGGGCATACCAACCATGGTCCTTGTCATCTTCAGGACTTACTAAAACCCTCTTACTCCTGGTTACTAATGTAAAAACACCATTGCAATAAAGCCTAGGGGTATAAAGATAAATTAAGTGACAGAAGGTAAAGGGAACACCGGCTGAACTGGATAAATGCCTTAAACATGCAACAGCCCTCCATATGATTGGGCCAATTTTACCCAAACAAATATAAAAAAAGCGACAAAAATCAAGAATGACTGGGTCAATAGCTGGTTTGAATCCTAATGTGAAAGGGTATGTATAAACAAAAGAAAACCCCATCAAGTAGAAAGTGATTCTCTGATTTGGGTTAGGAATAATAATAGGAAATAATCACTCTAATGGCAATCCTTATGAACTACAGGAGCTAAAATTTCTGTAATTTGAGTGGGGAAAGCATCAACACGATCTAAAGTAAGAACCTGATTCTTAATCCGTAGGGACTATCTCTTCTACTAAAGGCTCACGTAATGGTTCAGAAGGTTCTTTACCCCTAGAAGAAGATTTTTGAGAAAGAGAACCTATGGTTCTAGAAGAAGGACCAGAACCAGGAGATAAAGCAGAAGAGCCTCGTGCAGATCCTGAACTACGATGCCTACCTCCCCTTCTGCCCCTACTAGGAGCATTAGGGAAGGTATCAACAATGGAAGACCTTATAGGGTTAGGGTTCGATGAAGACGTAATGAAATAAGACGATATGAGGAAGAAACAAACAAAGATTGGAAAAATAAAGTGTTCAGTAAACTTTATGAAATAAAGACAAAGAGAGAAGTTATATTTATACTGATGATCAACCGTTAAAGGAAAAAGTGCAATGATGGAAGGGCCATAATAATGATAACTGATCCTTCGTGAACAGGGAAGCCGAAAAGAAAGCCTAGAAAAGTGCTATAAAACTACAGAACTAATAGGAAGATGACACGTGTGAAACGCGTTAAATTGAAGGGTCAATTCTGTCACGGCATTAATGGTGACAAAAATTCCCGTTTTAATGAAATCCACTTCCCAAATATTCAATTGATGAATACATGGCAAGTGGGGGGACTATCTATATTGGGAAAAATTGAGTTTACATATTAAAGAAGTATGGAGATAACGTGTCATGACACGTTAGCTGGTCAAATAGTCAAAGTATTACAATTAGCCAAGAGGCACGAGTCGAAACAGATGCGAGCAAAAGCAAAGGAAGAGGCACGGGCGATTATTCAAAGGATTCAGCGCCCGTACCTATTCAAGACATTTAAGTTCAATAATCAAGAATAATCAAGGGAATGAATCTGGCAGCACACGAAGGTCCAAATACAGTATTTAATAAGCATTAAATGCTGAAAACATTAGAGAATCTGTCATAAATATAATGATTATGTAACATAGCATTCAATATCATTTATTGCTCATAATAACCTTATTATGAGAAAAGCTAGACATATACATCCAAAAATAGCTATAAAAGGGAGAGGATTGAACAGTTGTAGGGACACGAAATATCGTCTGATTATATTTTGGTTTACTTGTTTTATTCGATTATATTCTCGCTATCCAACTTACTTTCTTTTATATATTCTTGTGATTATCAGTAACCGTATTCTTCTAAATTATAGCTTTAGTTAAAATTTCATTTTTTGGTTAAACAGTCTCTATGTTCCACAATGCTCGTATTAGGTTAGGTTGTCTATATCCTATACTTAGGTACAGTTCTTTTCCGGACTCTGAGTGAATCCAGGATGCTTTGTGCACCCGGTGACCCTGACTTTGTGTTCCACAATAAATTAAGAGATGTCTCCATGTTCCAAAACATGGCTCATTTTGCACAAGCAGTGCGATGTAACTTTGCTCTAGGAAAATATCAACAACTTTTGATGCAGCAAATGAAAATCCTGTAGTTGTCATGTTAGAAATGCAGAAAAGAGAGCAGCTTTAACCAACCCCCCTAGAGATGAAAATCTAAGCTATTCTGCCAGTGCAATATCTAACTCAACCAATACGCAGATCTTAAAGCACAAACGAGTTTCTGCCAGCACAGTGTTAACTAAGCATGTCGACTTTTTTCTTTTTTTTTTTTTAATTTGAAGTGTGTCGACTTAATTTGTATTCGATATCATTGATGATGATGAGTACGAAAAAAAACATAAGGCTAGTAGATATAATAGTAGTAGTTGTGATTTTTCTTTTTCAAGATTTTTTTTTTCGTGGAGATTTTTTATGCTGAAAATCCTTGCATTAGTAAAACCTTAAAACGCCATAAAATAACTTAAAAGCCCCGATTTTTTTTGCTAAGTATTATGTTCTCGCTCATATTTGTATCTATTTGAATTATATATTTTTTTTAGAAAAAAAGAGAAAATAAAAGAAAGAGAATTTTCATGAATAACATCAAGAAGAAATTTACGGGAGAAATTCAAAAATAACCAGATTTACAAGTCGTCATTCAAAAATAACCACAGTTTCAAAAGTAATCGAAATTTAGTAATTTTTTATATAAAGATAAATCTGAATGAAAACACTGGTCAAAATCCGAAAAAATACTCCAGTATAATATACAGGAGTTCCAGTATAATATACCGGTCCAACATAATATATTGGAGATTGGAGTACCTGTGCTTCAATCTCCATTATATTATACTAGAACTTTCCGCGTGTTGGAGTTACAGCATAATATGCTGGAAGTTCATACATAGGTGCACCGGTCTCTAGTATATTATGCTGGAACTTTCCGTTTTGCAGCCAAATAATGGTTACTTTTCAATGACTTTGCAAATGTTGGCTATTTTTGAATGACTAATCCGAAAACTGACTAGCCTATGCTATTTTTACGAATTTTACAATAGATATATGAGTTGTCTGTTTCAACTCTTTGTCGGAAGTTTTACAATTTTCTTATATCATGCATACATACTTCTTACATAGTCTCGTTCCAGCTTTAGTGGGGGGATTGCTTTACTTACTGAGTACCGATGTAGTGTACTGACGTTCTCTTCATGGGAACCTACAATGTAGGCACAGATTTTTCAGGTAAGCAGGTTGTGAGCTAGGATATTCTCCTCCCATTATCAGCAGATTTGGTGAGCTCCATTTTCGTTCGTGGAGTGTGTTGATTCTAGAATTTTATCTTATTATTTTAGTATTACTTAGAGGCTTCATAGACCGAGTCTGAACAGAGTCATAAGTGTCCACTTTCCATTACATTTATGTTTCAATTTATTCCATATAACAGAATGAATTTCTTCTCAGACTATTGTTTCACTTAAAGATTCAGAAAAGAATTTACTTTAATGGTGTTTGGTATAACAGAAAAAAATTTCGAGGAAAATATTTTTCGAGAAAATTTTTTCTTGGAAAACAAGTAGTAATCTTATTCATTTTCCGATGTTTGGTACGCAAATTAAGGAAAATAACTTCTCAAGAGTTTTCATAAATAATTTAGATACAATAAACATGAAGCCATAAATTTTAGAACCAACAACCTTTCGAACCCACAAATTTCATAAACTTCCGAACCGCTAAACTTTCGGAATCGCGAACTTTCGAACCAGTAAACTTTATAACAACTAAAATTGAAAATATATTAAAAAATATTTTTTTTGGGGGGAGGGGGGGGCAAGGTCGGGGGTGCAGAAAAACGAAAAACAGAAATTTGAAAAGTAAAAAAAAAAGCTTTTTTTGTGCAGGGTGGGGGCAGTTGGGTGGGATAGTGCAGAAAAACAAAAAAACAGAAATTTAAAAATTACAAACAAAAAAAAAGTAAAAAAA
>MU665946.1:0-39794 GCA_026770625.1 Nicotiana glauca
CTTTAATTGGAAAAACTCCCCGTTCGCCCGCTTCTGCCCCTCGGGGTGGGGGGCGAGCCAAAAGGAGGTGTGACAACACTAATCAAAAGAAAACTACCAATCAAACTAGAATGTAAAGGTAAAAAACTATATTAAAAGTGCAAACTATTAATATTTACCATAAATTTTTTGAAACTTTTTATAATAATATACATATATATAGGTGTAATAATAAACTTGAAAAAGCTACTCCTATAGTCGGTTTGGTTTGATTTTTTCTGATTAAAACTAAAACCAAACCAAATTTGATCGGTTTTTTAAATTCAAAACCAAAACCAAACCAAAACACAAAGTATCGGTATTTTTGGTCGATTTGGTTTGGTTTTTGGTTTGGTTTGGTTTTTCGGATTTTTATGAACACCCCTAAATGGCACTATTTAAATTAAATATTGACGGTGCTTTTAAATCCAGCACCAAAACTGCGGGTGCTGCAGGAGTTTTTCGAGACCATCAATATCAAAGGATCTGATGTTTTACATCGCATAGTTGGTCTTCCCCGCTTGAAGCAGAACTTCATGCTTTGTTGATAGGACTGCAAATTGCCCAGGACTTTCATTTCTATCCACTACAGATAGAAACAGATTTCCAGGTACTGCAAAAGATGATTGACACAGGTTCTGATCTCTACTTACCTCTTATTTTGGACTGCACGTTATTGATTGCACAACTGCGACAACCGGAACTTAAGCATATCTACCGCGAAGCAAACAATGTAGCAGATCTCCTGGCAAAACATGGCGTGACCTTAGCTCCTTCTATTGGTCAACACCTTTGCCATTCACTACATTACAACGAACCGCCGCCTTATACTTTACTAGCTTTCAATAAAGACTGTCCGAACACTTGTCTAAGAACAAAAGTCTCTCTATGTACAAACTCTACTACATGTCTTTCTTAGCTTTTAATAATACTTTTATGCTAGCAAAAAAAAACTACTATTTATATTTATACTTCCAATTCTTGGCCTGCCCAGACTGCCATGATAACCTCCTTTGTTGTATATCTCTATTGCTTCCTCTTGATCTATCTTATGTCACGATCTGGATTTTTCACTATCGGGAGTCGTGATGGCGCTTACTGTCAGAGCTAGGCAAGCCAGACATTTTAAACATTCCCTGATTTTACCTCAACAGTAACAATATAAATATAACAAGTCATTTAAATAAAAGCGGAAGTCTTTAAAATATAGATAACTGAAAATCCAAAATGCGGAAGTTTAATATTTCTCTACCCAAGACTGGTGTCGCTATCTCACGAACTACTAAAGAGTGCTACAAACAAGTCTGAATAGAAATACATAAATGTATGTCTCAGTACAATGAAAACAAACTGAAAACATAGAAAGGGACTTCGGCCTGCGAACGCCAGCTAGGCTACCTCGTAAGTCCCTGGACTGAAGTCAGCTCCCGATCAATATCCAACTGCTGTGGTCCAAAAGTTGCTCTTGGATCTGTGCAAAAAGATGCACAGAGTGTAGCATCAGCACAACCGGCCCCATGTGCTGGTAAGTGCCTGGCCTAACCTCGGCGAAGTAGTGACGAGGCTAGACAGGACCTACCAAAAATAACATGTGCATATATATATACAAGTGCAACGAAATAACAGCAGAAATGCACCAATTAAAATGGGGAGGGGACATGCGTAGGGGACATACAAAGGAAAACAACTTATCAGAAGTAAACACAAACTACATCAGCTCTCATAATCTATATAAGTGGTCGGCGTGCCACACGATCCCATTTCATAATATATAAGTAGTCGACGTCCCAAACGATCCCATTTCAGCATATATAAGTGGTCGACGTGCCACACGATCCCAATTCAGAATATATAAGTGGTCGGCGTGCCACACGATCCCATTTTAGCATATATAAGTGGTCGGTATGCCAGACGATGCCATTTCAGCATATATAAGTGGTCGGCGTGCCACACAATCCCATTTCAGTATATATAAGTGGTCGGCATGCCACACGATCCCATTTCAGCATATATAAGTGCTCGGCGTGCCACACGATCCCATTTCATATTATATAATAGTTACCCGGCAAGGAAGAATATGACTAAGTAATTAAATTTCCCGGCAAGGGAGCAACAACCATAATTTTACACGTCCCGGTAAGGGAATAATCACATCTCTTCCTTTTACGTTAATTTCTTACTCTATAATCAAGTCAAAAAAAAAATCGAGCCAACACTCCAAGGAGTTTACAAATCATATTTCCTTCTCATTCTGTTCATATCATATAGAAACCACCAATTAACAAGGAAAAGTTACTACCGAATCCCAAATAAGCACAAATAAGGACCCACGGTCATGCTAGATACTGGTGTATAGATACTCGTCACCATGTCTATACACCGTACTCAACATTTAGCAATTAAAAAATAATACCCTAATCATATTCCCTCAAGCCAAAGTTAGATCAAACACTTACCTCGGTCCAAAGAATATCAATCAATCATCAAATACCGCCTTTCCTCTACAATCCAACTTTTAAACAATGATATCTAGGCATAATTAATTCAATAATATCAATAAGGACTCAACGACGATATCTCATAGCCTAGATATGAATTTCCTAGCATTCTTCCTAAAATACCAAAATTGACCCCGGGCCCGCTTGGTCAAAACCCGAGGTTCGAACCAATTCCATGTCACCCATTCCCCCAAGAGCCCAGATATACAATTTGTTTTCAAATTCGACCCCAAAATGAGGTCTGAATCAAAGAAAATTGAAAAGCCCTAATTCTACCCTTTCCCCCCAATTTACACCTTAAGTTACATGATTTAGGTCTAGGAATTTGATAAATGATGATAGAAAATGAAGAAAATGAATTGAATAATACTTACTCAAGAAGCTTTGGTGAAGAATCACTATAAAAGTCACCTAGGGGCTGTGGAGAAGAAGAGCTCATGTGAAATTTGGGAATAATCCCGTCACTGGTCTGTTTTTGAGCTTTAAAAACCACTGGGCAAAAATGCCCTTCGGGTTCGCGGGAAGGGGGCCGCGTTCGCGAAGGGTAGATGAGTCAAAGCATCGCGAACGCGTGATTCTAGTCGCGAATGCATAGAAGGATGGGGCTGGGTCCAGGATTTGCTTGTACGCGAACGCGAGAGGGGGCTCGCGAACGCGGTGAAGGGGAAACCAAGGCTACGCGAACGCGGGGACTTGTCCGCGAACGCGAAGAAGGGAAAGCCCACTGGTACGCGAACGCGAGCTGAGTGCTGCGAACGCAAAGAACAATTATCTGAGCAAAAATTGCAGAAAAATCTGCTATCATTCTAAGTTTAAAAACACCCCGAACACCTCCGAAAACACTCCCGAGCCCTCGGGGATCCTAACCAATCACACACATTAACTCAACAACATCCTACAAACTTAACCGTGCGATCAAATCGCCAAAAAAATTCTTTTCTCGGGCTCTAGACCTCGAAATTCAACTCCGGACACATGCCCAAGTTCCATATTTTTCTACGGACCCTCCGGGACGGTCAAATTACGGGTCCGGGTCCGTTTTCCAAAAATATTAACCGGAGTCAACTTTAATCATTTTAAAGCCACATTTGAATTTTTTTAGAGAATTTAACATCTAATCTTTCCGGTTACGCGTCCGGATTGCGCACACAAATCGAGGCAACTAAAGGTGAGGTTTTCAAGGCCTTGGAAGCACAGAAAAAGAGAGAAATCCGGTGATGACACTTTGGGTCGTCACATTCTCCACCTCTAAAACAACTGTTCGTCCTCGAATGGACAAAAGAGAGAAGCACCTGAGTCGGGAAATAGATGAGGATAACGGCTCTGTATATCAGACTCGGACTCCCAGGTCGATGCCTCAAGAGGTTGATTTCTCCACTGGACACGCATTGAAGGAAAACTCTTCGATCTCAACTGTCGAATCTGCCGGTCTAGAATGGCTACCGACTCCTCCTCGTAAGACAGATCCTTGTCCAACTGGACAGAAATCTAACACGTGGGCTGGATCGCCGTGATACCTCCGAAGCATGGACACATGAAACACTAGATGCACGGCTGACAAGCTGGGCTGCAAAGAAAGTCTGTAAGCCACCTCTCCCATACGATCGAGAATCTCAAATGGGCCAATGAACCTAGGGATAAGTTTGCCCTTCTTCCCAAATCTCATCACGCCCTTCATAGGCGACACTCGGAGCAAGACCCGCTCACCAACCATGAAAGCTACATCTCGAACCTTACGATCCGCATAACTCTTTTGCCGCGACTGAACCGAACGAAGCCTGTCCTGAATGATTTTGACCTTATCCAAGGCCTCCTGAACTAAATCTGTACCCAATAACCGAGCCTCTCCCGGCTCAAACCATCCGACTGGAGACTGATATCGCCTACCATAAAACGCCTCATATAGAGCCATCTAAATGCTGGACTGGTAGCTGTTGGTGTAGGCGAACTCTGCTAAAGGCAAATACTGGTCCCACGAGCCTCCAAAATCAATGACACAGGCTCGGAGCATATCCTCCAATATCTGAATAGTCCTCTCGGACTAGCCGTCCGTCTGAGGATGGAACACTGTGCTCAACTGAACCTGGGTGCCCAACTCCTGCTGAACTGCTCTCCAAAAATGCGAGGTAAACTGCGTACCCCGATCCGAAATGATCGATGCCGGCACCCCATGAAGGCGAACAATCTCTCGGATGTAGATCTCAGCTAACCTCTCTGATAAGTAAGTGGCTGCAACAGGAATAAAATGTGTTGACTTGGTCAGCCTATCAACAATGACCCAAATAGCATCAAACTTCTTCCGAGTCATTGGAAGTCCAGTAACGAAATCCATGGTAATACTCTCCCATTTCCACTCGGGAAGCTCAATCCTCTGAAACAAACCACCAGGTCTCTGATGCTCATACTTGACCTGCTGACAGTTCAAACACCGAGCCACATATGCAACAATATCTTTCTTTATCCTATGCCACCAATAATGCTGCCGCAAGTCCTGGTATATCTTTGCGGCGCCCGAGTGAATAAAATACCGGGAACTATGGGCCTCCACTAAGATCAACTCTCGAATCCCATCGACATTTGGCACACAAACTCGCCCCTGAAACCTCAAAACACCATCATCATCTAAGGTCACCTTTGTGGCACCTCCACGCTGCACCGTGTCTCTCAGGACACACAAATGGGGATCATCAAACTGCCGATCACGGATACACTCCAATAATGAAGAATGAGCGATCGTGCAAGCTAACACTGTGCTAGGCTCAGAATTTTCCAACCTCAAAAACTGATTGGCCAAGGCCTGAATATCCAAAGCAAGCGGTCTTTAGCTGAACGGAACATAGGCAAGACTACCCATGCTGGCAGACTTCCTACTCAATGCATAGGCCACCACATTGGCTCTCCCCGGGTGGTACAAAATAGTAACATCATAATTCTTCAATAGCTCCAACCAGCTCCGCTGCCTCAAGTTCAACTCCTTCTGCTTGAACAAGTATTGCAGACTCTTATGATCAGTGTACACCTCACACGTCACACCATATAAGTAATGCCTCCAAATCTATAAAGCATGAACAATGGCTGCCAACTCTAGATCATGGACCGGATAATTTATCTCATGGATCTTTAATTACCTCGAAGCATAAGCAATGACTCTACCATCCTGCATCAATACCGCACCAAGCCCAATACGGGAAGCATCAAAATAAACTATATAAGGTCATGAGCCTGTGGGCAAAACCAATATCGGTGCCGTAGTCAAAGCTGTCTTGAGCTTCTGAAAGCTCTCCTCACACTCATCTGACCATCTAAACTGGGCACCCTTTTGGGTCAATCTGGTCATCGGGGCTGCTATGGATGAAAATTCCTCTACGAACCGGCAGTAATAACCTGCTAACCCCAAGAAACTCCGAATCTCAGTAGCTGATGCTGGTCGAGGCCAGTTCTTAACTGCCTCAATCTTCTTCGGGTCTACCTGAATACCCTCTGTTGATACAACATGACCCAGAAATGCAACCGAACTCAACCAGAACTCACACTTCGAGAACTTAACATACAACTGACTCTCCTTCAGAGTCTGAAGAACCACTCTGAGGTGCTGCTCGTGCTCCTCCTGGATGCGGGAGTATACCAGAATATCATCAATAAAGACTATCACGAACAAGTCCAAGTAAGGTCTGAACACTCGGTTCATCAACTCCATAAATGCTGCTGGGGCATTGGTCAACCCAAATGACATGACCAAAAACTCATAATTCCCGTACCGAGTGCGGAATGCTGTCTTAGGGACATCAGACGCCCTAATCCTCAGCTGATGGTAGCCAGATGTCAAGTCTATCTTTGAAAACACCTTTGCACCCTGAAGCTCGTCAATCCTCAGCAGTGGATACTTGTTCTTTATCGTCAGTTTGTTCAATTGCCGGTAATCAATGCACATCCTCATCGATCATCCTTTTTCTTCACAAATAACACTGGCGCACCCCAAGGAGAAATACTAGGCCGGATAAAACTCTTCTCTAGCAAATCTTGCAACTGGTCCTTTAACTCCTTCAACTCTGGCAGGGCCATGCGATACGGCGGAATAGAAATAGGCTGTGTGCCTGGGTCCAGATCAATACAGAAATCAATATCCCTGTCGGGCGGCATACCCGGCAGGTCAAAAGGGAAAACCTCGGGGAACTCCTGAACAATAGGAACAGAGTCAGTAGAAGGAACCTCTGTGCTGGAATCGCGAACATACGCCAGATAAGCTAGACACCCCTTCTTGACCATACGTCGAGCCTTCACATATGAAATAACACTGCGGGTGGCATGTCCTGGGGTCCCTCTCCACTCCAATCGGGGCAAATCTGGCAAAGCCAAGGTCACGGTCTTGGTGTGACAATCCAAGATAGCATGATACGGGAAAAACCAATCCATACCTAATATAACGTCAAAATCCACCATGTCTAAAAGCAATAAATCAACACGGGTCTCAAGACCCTCAAACACTACCACACAGGAACGATGAACTCGGTCGACCACTATAGAATCACCCACCGATGTAGATACATAAACAGGGATACCCAAAACATTACTAGGCATAGCCAGGTAGGGTGCAAAATAAGACGACACATATGAATACGTAGACCCAGGGTCAAATAGCACTGAAGCATCCCTATCACAGACAAGAATAGTACCTGTAATGACTGCATCTAAAGACTCAGCCTCTGGCCTAGCTGGAAGAGCATAGCACCGGGGCTGGGCCCCACCTTCCTAAACCATATCTCTGGGACGATCGACCAATGGCTGGCCTCTACCTCTGGCGGTCCAAGCTCCACCTCTATGATCCCTACCTCCACCTCTAGGGCCTTTACCCCCGCCTCTAGCTGGCTAGGCGGCCTGATGCCTAAATCATAGGACGAGGACCCTGCTGCTGAGAGTTGTCAGAAGCTTGAGGGCAATACCTGGCAATATGTCTCGTGTCACCACAAGTGTAACAAGCCCTCGGCTGCTGAGAATAACGGAGTGGTGGTGCGCTGATAGGTGCTGATGGTGAACTGAAAAGTTGCTGGTCAGAAGACTGCGGCTGAGAGCCACGACCACCTGAAGTACCATGTGAGAACTGAAGGGCTGACTGAAAGGGCCTCGGAGGGTGGCCTCTACCGTAAGAATCCCCACCTCCAGACGAGGTACCACTGAATCTACCTGCATGACATGGCCTCTTATCTGACCCATGACCACCTCCCCGTGCAAGATCCATCTTAACTCTACAGGCCGCATTGGCCGCCTCCTGAAAAGAAATCTCACTACCAGCTCCCATAGCCATCTGGAGACGGATCGGCTGAATCAATCCATCAATAAACCTCCGCACCCTCTCTCGCTCTGTGGGGAGTATAACAATAGCATGGCGTGCCAAATCAATCACTACTACAAAAAAGACCTTTAGCTGTAATACAAAACGGCTTTAGCGGCAATAACAATAGCCGCTAAATCTTTTACCAGCCATTAGGGTTTTGCCGCTAATGTTGGGGTCGGCAAAGCTTTTAGCGGCTTTTATCGCAAAAGCTGGTAAAGGGTATGGTTTATTGCCGCTAAAAATTATTATCTTTAATGGCAATTGTTTGCGGCAATTATAATAGCTACTAAATTCGATCCAAAATGGCCAACTATACCTCTTTAGCATCTATTTTTATTGCCGCTAAATTCAAACTAATTGCCGCTAAAGGTTCGCATCTCTAACGGCAATTGTTTACGGCAATTATAGTGGCTATTAAATCCAATCCAATGGCTAATTATACTTCTTTAATATCCATTTTTATAGCCGCTAATTTTAAAATAATTGCCGCTAAAGGTTCGTATCTCTAGCGGCAATTGTTTGTGACAATTATATTAGCTACTAAATCTAATCCAAACGGCTAATTATACTTCTTTACCTTCCATTTTTATAGCCGCTAAATTCAAAATGATTGCCGTTAAAAGTTTGCATCTTTAACGGTAATTATTCTGTTGTAATTAAAAAGGCAATACTGTCCCTTCTTAAAACATCTTAATTTGCCCTTTAGAGTCCATTTTAATAGCTAATATTTTTAACTAAATTGCTGCTAATAATCAATAGCTTTAAAAGTCATAAGCGATAATAGCAATAATTTGGCCACAATTAATAATATATAATTACTACATTTGTATAGAATATGACCCAAATAATAAAATATATTAATATTAATTAAAAAACATAATATATCTCATAAAATCTTAACAAACAAAAGAAAGTAGCAATCAAAAATATTAATATCACAGTAACTTAAAACATAAAAATATATTGTTTGGACTAAATAGCAATGTCATCATGTAATAATCCAGAATGATGGTCTTCTAATAATTTTCGCAACTTTTCATCATCTTGAAATCTTCCAATCGCTAAATTATCGAACATCAGATTGTATGACCTGAAATTATAAAATAATTGTGTTAAAGGATAAAGTATATACATGAAGTGCTGAAATAGGAGAGTAGTGTTATATCTAACAGTATAAATTTTATAGCTACCAGTGCATTTTCTTTTGCAAGAACAAATGAATTTCATTCTTTCTCATAGATTCCTAGTGCTGGAAGGAGCTACTAAAATTCGACAAGTAAAACTCCTAATCTAAGGATTAGAATTGCTAAAAGAAGACCACAGATTGAGAACTCAGAATGATGGCATTTACACGACATGTGGAGGACCACATGAAACGAAGATCTTAACTCGAAAGCTAAATGTTCACTTCTAGATATCTCATCACTCCATTGAGATACTTAGATTTGGAAGGAGAAGAACCTAAGAACATTTTGGAAAATTTGAAATCATATGAGCAAACCAATTGTGCAGTGTCCGAGATCTCTTAAACCATTCAGCTAAGTCATGCAACTGAAGAAACTATACAAGAACCAAATCATGGTGCTCTTTGCAACAGTAATGCAGAATGTTGTACGTAAAAGTATTCAGCAAATCGTAGGTGACAAGGTAGCCAACAACAATCATTTCAGAGGTTGCCTTCCAAATTTATAATCTTCTGAATGAAATTGATATGTATAGGCGCTCTCGTAAGTATACATTCACAGTATTTCACAAGATCAGAACAACAAAATATATTACAGTAGTCTAATATTTTGGTTTCTACAAATTACTGAAAGTTAGATAACAAGAGAGATGTAAAAACTGAACTAGTAATTACTGAGAGGTGGAAATTGTTTATACTAACGTTGTGTTTTGTTTTGCAGGAAAATATAATGTAGTCATGCCTTACCATCGTATACAAATTAATTGGGTGGTATTAGCACTTGTGGCTCATTCCCATGAAGGAGTAAGGATGGTAGGCACAAGCATGGAATGAAGGGTCAAAGGGACAAACTCAACAATTAGCTGTGTACACTGCCCAATTGTACTGAACATGGCATGGGCTGAATATGGGAATTTTATGAGAGACATATGGAGAGCTATAATGAGGGCATATGTACTGCTGTATGGTGGTATAATTGCCCAGGAAAGGAATTGCCTCAACAAGCATGATCATCATCCTCGAATCTTTAGGGAGAAGAGGGTGGTGATTATTTTTTTTTCTAACTATTTGTTCTTTTTTGCAGGAGCAGCTATTGTGTCTATGTCTTATCTCTTGAATAACCTTCAATTGGTGGCATTAGCACTTGGTACTCATTCCATTGGAGGGGAAGCAAGAATAGGCACAAGCATGGAAGCATGGATGACAAAAAAGAAACAATGGACTGGATTTTCTAATGATACCTTTAGCTTTAGAAGGTCTGTTCTCATTGTAAACCACCCTAGTACTCTCTTTATTAAGATAAAAACCAGTAAACTAAGGAGCCATACAACAACTGGAAGGATAAGACATGATACTGGCTAGTTTTCCTCAATAACACACAAGGTCAGCTACATTATTTTGCGAGGAAACATGGGCATTATGGAATCATTATGGAATAATATCTTAAGTTGTTTCATAAATGGTATACTACATGATACAATTCAAGATGATATTGCAAAGATAATATTGAAGAAAAAGACTACAATTGTAAATTTAGGAATAATATATATGTAGACTCGAATTTTAAGCATGCTGTCAATGAGTCTATGATGTATAGGAAGAACTAGTCCCTTCGTGTATGGCCAGAAGATTGACATACTGAATCAAATATGAAACTATGTAATTAATTTCTATGCTTTAGAGACCAAGTCATGTATCAACTAGAAAAAAATAATTAAGTTAAAAAAATAGAAGTTTCTAATACTTGTAGATGGTCCAATTCTAGAGGTAATGGCTATCACAAATACGGAGATATAAATTAAGTGCTTTCTTCTTTTTCTTGTTTCCAAACAACCCACATAAGCTTAACCTTAGCAAATTGTGTATTTCACTGTTTGAGAGCATCAACTTTATTAAGATGCCAATGGAAAATATTCTTAGTTCAATATATTATGTAAATTTGTATAAAAAAATAATAAATTTGATTTATTAGTAGGAATAGAACTTTGTTTAAATTATAGAATAATCAAATGTTGGAAAGAGTTTACTTAAAAGTTTGAAACATGTAGAGTAAGCTCAAACTAGGAATCTAACCACAAGCAATGGGTTCAATAAAATTTTGTTGCTTTCGACTCGAAACATGCGCGTGTGTATATACACATAAATAAAGAAAAGATAGCCTATAATAATAGATTCAAACTGCTCCAACATCATCTCGAATTTAAAATGGTACACAATACGTAAGCTCAAGATTATAAGAACTAGAACGAAATGATAAAATGTACCTATGTATGCAGGTTCTGCACATTGCCAATCAACATATTGATGAAAAACTAGAATCGACTTAATTCAAAATCTAACAGTTGATGCCGCTGATAACATATATATTAGAAAGCTTATAATGTGGATAGAATCTATGTACAAAAAACACAGAGGTTTTGAACGACATACCTTTTGTATTATGTAGAAATAATAAAATATAACATACAAAGTTGAGACCTAAGGGTCATTAAATCAAATTTATATGCATTAGTGAAAGTTTAAAAATCACAGCATCAAAAAGACAATTCCAGCAATAAGAAGATAAAATTTCAAAGTATTAAACATATGAAATAAACAATTTCAGATTTTTATAGAGGAAATGGAGTTTTCTCTAATATGCCACAGTAATATACCATATAACCTTCAATGACAGTACGACACTACCAATTTAACAAATGATTTATAGATGAGGAGTCTTGTAATCGTAACGTGATGGAAAAAGATAAATGCATAGGTGTATCACTCTAACTTCATCCTAAATATGCAATACCTAATGATCAGCTTAATGAGTTCTCACATTTACCATAAAATTTTATATATCCATAATATGATAAGAACAGATAATATAAATTATTCTACTAAAAGAGCATCCATAAAAAATCATGTAAGCGCATAACCACTCCAAAAGTTATACGGTGAATTTTAGCCAGAGACAAACAACAAAATTAGTTTAAATAGCTTAAACCTATTTCAAACCTAAGATCAACAGATAGAAAATAAAAAAATAGTAATATTATCACTGCCAGGACAGGATATATCCGATTTTATCAATAGTTCCAATAAATAATATACACACCCTTAAAGAAGATATTGAGTTTTTGGGTCCAAAATAATATGAAAATTGAAATTTCTAACCCAATACCCTAATTAACCTTGAGCCTGCGAAAAAATCAAGAAAAATTACATATAAAACCCAGTGAAATTGCATAGGCATCAAGTTCATATCACAGACGAGATCAAGAGATGTTAATATCACGAAATACTCTTTTAATTGCATCAAGAAAGACTAGGAGGATAGTTAATAAAGAAAACTTACAGGTCATCTTCTACGAAGAAATAAACGGCAGTCTTGATAGAGAAAGAGTCTATGTCGGTCATACCTTGGGCGGAAGGAATTGATTAGCTTGCTAGGGCCAAATCTTATTCGGCTAAAAATGTTGCCCTAATCATGATTTTTGGCGAGAGGAAGAACCAAGTAAATTAATTCTAAAGAGAAATAATATATTCTTTGGAGGGAACATATATTTAAGAAAAAAATGGAGGGAAGATCTAAAATAATAGGAGTACTAAAAAATATATTATTAGTGGCTATTCTTTGCGGTTGCCAGTAAAAACCTATTTATTCCCGGCAAATATATGATTGCCGCTAACATTGAGCTTCATTAAATGAATTACCGGCAATTAGTATATTGCCACTAAATAATTGCCGCTAAAAGTCTATTTTGGTGTAGTGAATGAACCGAGTCTCATTCTGCGTGACTATCATAGAGCCCTGCTGGAGGCGCTCGAACTACCTACGAAGAGCCTCTCGCCGAGTAACTGGGAGAAACTTCTCCAAAAACAACTCTGCAAACTGATCCCATGTCAATGATGGCGACCCTACTGGTATGGATAAACAATAGTCCCTCCACCAAGTCTTGGCGAATCCTGCAAGTCAAAAGGTGGCGAAGTCGACCCCATTGGTCTCCACAATACCCATAGTCCGAAGGATCTCGTGGTAGCTGAATACGAAATCCTGTGGATCCTCCGATGAAGCACCGCTGAATGTGGTGGTGAAAAGCTTGGAGAACCTATAAAGTCTCCACAAAGCATCCGAAGACATCGCCGCTCCATCGCCGGTCTGGGCTGCAATACCTGGCTGAGCTGCAACAGCTGGCTGAACTACTAGGACATGAGCCTGGGGAGCTACCTGCTCCGGAGTACGTGTAGCAGGAGTCTGAACTCCTCCTCCATCCTGAGAAGTGGCTGGTGATATTGGAAGCAAACCCGATCTAGTGACGCTATCCACAAAGCTCGTCAGTCTGACCAAAACGTCCTGAAGATCTGGGGTGACCATGAACCCTCCTGGGACCTGAGTTGGGCCCACCGGAGCTGTTGGGGCTGGAACCTCCTCATCATAATCAATATGAGGCTCCACCTCTGGGACTGCTGCCCGGGACTGAGCTCTACCCCTGCCTCGGCCTTTGGCACGGCCTCTGCCTCTACCCCTCGTAGGAACTGTCGCTAGGGGCTCGGGATGCTGCGCGGTAGAAGAGGAAGCACATTTTCTCGCCATCTGCGAAGAACATAGTAAAAAGACAATCAGTATTTGGGAAACAGAATCGTATACCAAGAAAGAACAAAGTGAAATTTTCCTAACTCCGTAGCCTATGGGGATAAATACAGACGTCTCCGTATCGATCCCTCAGACTCTACCAAGTTTGTCCGTGAGTAGCGAGACCTATGTAACCTAGAGCTCTGATACCAACTTGTCACGACCCGGATTTCCCACCATCGGTAGTCGTGATGATGCCTACTGTCGGAGCTAGGCAAGCTAGACATTTTAAACATTCCCTGATTTCACCTCAACAGTAACAATATAAATATAACAAGTCATTTAAATAAAAGCGAAAGTCTTTAAAATATAGATAACTGAAAACCCAAAATGCGGAAGTTTAATATTTCTCTACCCAAGACTAGTGTCGCTATCTCACGAACTACTAAAGAGTGCTACAAACAAGTCTGAATAGAAATACATAAATGTATGTCTCGGTACAATGAAAACAAACTGAAAACATAGAAAGGGACTTCGGCCTGCGAACGCCAGCTAGGCTACCTCGTAAGTCCCTGGACTGAAGTCAGCTCCCGATCAATATCCAACTGCTGTGGTCCAAAAGTTGCTCCTAGATCTGTGCAAAACGATGCACAGAGTGTAGCATCAGCACAACCGGCCCTATGTGCTGGTAAGTGCCTGGCCTAACCTCGGCGAAGTAGTGACGAGGCTAGACAGGACCTACCAAAAACAACTTGTGCAGATATATATATACAAGTGCAACGAAATAACATCATAAAAATACCAATTAAAATGGGGAGGGGACATGCGTAGGGGAAATACAGAGGAAAACAACTTATCAGAAGTAAACACAAACTATATCAGCTCTCATAATCTACATAAGTGGCCGGCGTGCCACACGATCCCATTTCATAATATATAAGTGGTCGGCGTGCCACACGATCCCATTTCAGCATATATAAGTGGTCGGCGTGCCACACGATCCCATTTCAGCATATATAAGTGGTCGGCGTGCCACACGATCCCATTTCATAATATATAAGTGGTCGGAGTGCCACACGATCCCATTTCATAATATATAAGTGGTTGGCGTGCCACACGATCCCATTTCAGCATATATAATTGGTCGGCGTGCCACACGATCCCATTTCAGCATATATAAGTGGTCGGCATGCCACATGATCCCATTTCAGCATATATAAGTGGTCGGCGTGCCACACGTTCCCATTTCAGCATATATAAGTGGTCGGCGCGCCACAAGATCCCATTTCAACATATATAAGTGGTCGGCGTGCCACACGATCCTATTTCATATTATATAATAGTTTTCCGGCAAGGGAGAATACGACTAAGCAGTTAAATTTCTCGGCAAGGGAGAAACAACCATAATTTTACACGTCTCGGCAAAGGAATAATCACATCTCTTCCTTTTACATTCATTTCTTACTTTATAATCAAGTCCAAAAAAAATCGAGCCAACGCTCCAAGGAGTTTACAAATCATATTTCCTTCTCATTCTCTTCATATCATATAGAAACCACCTATTAACAAGGAAAAGTTACTACCGAATCCCAAATAAGCACAAATAAGGACCCACGGTCATGCTAGACACCGATGTATAGATACTCGTCACCATGCCTATACACTGTACTCAACATTTAGCAATTAACAAATAATACTCTAATCCTATTCCCTCAAGCCAAAGTTAGATCAAACACTTACCTCGGTCCAAAGAATAGCAATCAATCCTCAAATACCGTCTTTCTTCTACAATCCGACTCCGAAATAATGATATGTAGGCATAACTGATTCAATAATATCAATAAGGACTCAACAACAACATCCCATAGCCTAGATATGAACTTCCTAGCATTCTTTCAAAAATACCAAAATCGACCCCGGGCCCGCTTGGTCAAAACCCGAGGTTCGAACCAATTCCATGTCACCCAATCCCCCACGAGCCCGGATATACAATTTATTTTCAAATTCGACCCCAAAACGAGGTATAAATCAAAGAAAATTGAAAAGCCCTAATTCTACCCTTTTTCCCCAATTTACACCTTAAGTTATACTCCCTCCGTTTCAATTTATGTGAACCTATTTCCTTTTTAGTCCGTGACAAAAAGAATGACCTCTTTCCCTATTTGGAAATAATTTACCTTTATGCAATGATTTATAGCCACGCAAAATATATGTGTTTCATTTTACACCACAAGTTCAAAAGTCTTCTCTCTTTTCTTAAATTTCGTACCCAATCAAATGGGTTCACATAAATTGTAACGGAGGGAGTATGATTTAGGTCTAGGAATTTGATAAACGATGATAGAAAATAAAGAAAATGAGTTGAATAATACTTACCCAAGAAGCTTTGGTGAAGAATAGCTCTAAAAGTCACCTAGGGGTTGTGGAGAAGAAGAGCTCGTATGAAATTTGGGAATAATCCCGTCACTGGTCTGTTTTTGAGCTTTAAAAATCACTGGGCAAAAATGCCCTTCGCGTTCGCGGGAAGGGAGCCGCGTTCGCGAAGGGTAGATGAGTCAAAGCATCGCGAACGCGTGATGCTAGTCGCGAATGCATAGAAGGATGGGGCTGGGTCCAGGATTTGCTTGTACGCGAACGCGAGAGGGGGCTCGCGAATGCGGTGAAGGGGAAACCAAGGCTACACGAACGCGGGGACTTGTCCGCAAACGCGAAGAAGGAAAAGCCCACTCGTACGCGAACGCGAGCTGAGTGCTGCGAATGCGAAGAAGCAATTATCTGAGCAAAAATTGCAGAAAAATCTGCTATCATTCTAAGTTTAAAAACACCCCGAACACCTCCGAAAATACTCCCGAGCCCTCGGGGCTCCTAACCAATCATACACACTAACTCAACAACATCATACGAACTTAATCGTGCGATCAAATCGCCAAAATAACATCATAAACGAGGAATCAAACCTCAAAATCATCACTTTTTCATCAAACTTTATAAACTTCAAATTTTAGATATTTAGGTCCGAAACACGTCAAATGACGTCCGATTTCGACCAAATTTCACAGAAAGCGCTTAAACCATATATAAGACTTGTACCTGGAGTCGGAACCAAAATACGAGCACGATACCACAGTCTTTTAATCAATTTTCATTTCCTTTTTCCTTAATAATTTCAGAAAAATAATTTCACAGAAAAATTCTTTTCTCGGGCTCTAGACCTCGGAATTCTACTCCGGGCACATGCACGTTACCACAGTCTTTTAATCAAACCCATGTACGCTCAATAAATATATGTTTTTGAGTTTCAATCAGTAGCTCATTCCCAGTAGTTTTTTCAAAAGTTATAAGTAGTAATTTTTATGTCCTAACACCTACTAATTACCGTTAAATTTTTACCTCTATGGAATCTCAAAAAGGAACACTAAAAAATATATATGTAGATTTAGGATTCAAAACTTTATGAGTTCAAAATTTTAATTTTACCGTAACTTATCTAATTTAATAGATTTAAAATTTATTATTTATATATAATTAATAATTTTTGAATAAAAATATAAAGTATGAGTGTCTGTATACTTAAAATAAATGATCTCTTGAACTGAGGCATCAATCATATGTATCTGCTACTGGATAGACATTGTTGCATGTAATAATATAGAATCCAAAGGAGAAAAAGTAGCTAACAACAGAAAGGACGGCAGAAAGTGACAAGTGTCCCTCCACCTGTTCACATTTAAAGCAATTAAGCATGACACGTACAATTGCAATCTGTACACTTATTGTCTATATCTATATATGTTACACCACCTTTGTATTTCTGTCCTTATATAAATATAAATTAACGTTAGAAAAAGAACAAAGCAAAAGTTTCTGGGTTTGTTCTGTCTAATTTTGCAAATCTGTGGAAGGAAAGAGAATTATTTGGTTATCTACAAGAAAAAATGGCTAGGACTGTGGCAAGAAGTGTAGCAGCTCCATTACTGTTTCTGAATTTAGTAATGTATTTTATTGTTTTAGGTTTTGCTAGTTGGTGTCTCAACAGGTACATTAATGGCCAAACTAATCATCCTAGTAAGTTTATACACGTAATCAGTCGGTGATTTACTGTTTATTTTTTTTAGTCAGTATACATAGATTATACCTCTAATCTATTGATTATGCACCATTATACATATGTTATACATGTTGATGTGTATAATTTAAAAGAACAAAAAGGAGTACTGATATTATATTTTTCTTAATATTTGGAGGTTTTGGTGGAAATGGAGCCACAATGTTCTTTCTAGTGTTCGCGATACTGGCGGCCGTCTTGGGAATAATATCGAAGTTTATGGGCGGAAATCATCTGAGGGTATGGAGAAATGACAGTCTTGCTGCTGCTGGTTCATCAGCTATTGTTGCTTGGGCTGTCACTGCTCTAGCTTTTGGGTAATAAATTTTTTACGCCACATGTTTTATGTTTATTTACGACACTTTTAATTACTTTATAAATGATCTGATTGCGTATATATAAATGTATTGAAAACAGCCTCTATGCCCTCTGGGCAGAATGAATTCTGAATTTAAATTTTATGCCTTCAAGTTTTAAGGTTTTTAGAATTGAGCCAACTATATTTTTAAAGTTATGGGTTCATATCTACTATTTTTGTAATTTTAACAAATAATTTTATATGAAATTTTACTCCGCGATGGGAGTTAAATTATGTGTTCAGTGAAACTCATACCTAGCACACATGCATCCCCCTCCTGAATGTAGGGGTGAGGGTAAGGGTAAGGTCGTGTATATATTACCCTCTCCAAACCCCTCTCGCGATTGGTGTAAGGTATGCGTACATGATCTAGATTTCTAGAACATGCGTGCACCACTAAAAAAAAAGAAAAAAAAAGTATTACATGGGAATTGATCCCATTCTTTTGGGTTAATAACTTAATATTCAATCAAGTGGTCTTTTTAGAATAGGGATGCTAACAAATAATATCAGATCAATTTTAAAAAATATGTACGAGACATTGGTTCATTCGGCCTATAAATCCCGCCGCTAGTGTACATACTACCCTTCTCCAAATCCCACTTGTGGATAGGGTACGGTGCGTGTATAAATGTATACACGCACCAAACAACACCAATATTTGTGGGAATTCACTGTTTGTTGTTGTAGTTGTTGTTGTCTGTGTATTAATGTATAATAAACATTTATGTAGGTTGGCATGCAAAGAGATAAATATAGGAGGATGGAGAGGATGGAGGCTAAGGGTGCTTGAAGGATTTGTGATAGTTCTAGCATTTACTCAACTGCTCTATGTTCTCATGCTTCATGCCGGATGGTTCAGCAGCCGTTACGGTCCCGGCTACCGGGAAACCGAATATGGTGTCGGTGCACCCGTCGGAGAAAAGGGTGTCGGTGCACCCGCCGGAGAAAAGGGCACCGCCACCGGCGTACCTACAACAGGGGTGTAATAAAGCATGCATGCCACTTTGTAATGATAAGAGTACTGTAAGCAGATTATCTAGAGATTAGCTTTGTGGTTCTACTGGACTATATTATGTAAATTAAGTTTTATAAGCTTTTGGTCTTAACTGGACAATGTAAACTACAGTAGGTTCTTTTACATTTTGTTTATTATTGTATGCATGTAGAGTTAGAAATTAAATGTGTGTTTGGGTTTTTGGGTCTTTAATTTTGTTCTCTCTGCAATACGTAAAGAAGTGTATACTGTATGCATTGATCAGGTGTTTAATAGGTAACAATTACCATAGTTGAAGTGTCTAGGGTTGTTTATGAATTTAATTTGCCCAATTATCTTTTTTAAAATTTTTATTTGAAGTATGAAACAGCAACACGATCTATGTGAATAAATTATATCCAATGAAGACCGCATTCAACATGATCAAACTCTATCAAAACCAAAAGTCAAGATCCAAATACATATTAAAACCCAATTGCATAGACGAAAAAAAAAATCAAGCATAAAATGATTTCTATAGCGTATATTGTTTTCCTTGAAAATGGTATATACAATTATATTTGATTTTATGATTTTAAAAATATGTGATTTATTTTTATACTAGTTGTTAAGCAATAGATCTTAAGTATAAGTGAAGAGAATAAGATATGCAAATTAAAGTTATCGCAAGATTGAGCTTCGAGCTTACCAAAGCTATCGCAAGACTCAGCCTCTAGCTGGCTGGAGCAGGGCTTCGAGGTCTAGAAGGGGCTAATAGCAATGAACAATTGATGAAGAATTAAAGATAATGAGGGCCTCAAAGATAGTCTTTTTGCGGTAAATAATGAGCAATAAATGAATAATGAACGAATAATGAACGAACAAGCAAGAAAAGCAGAGAGTGTAAAGTAGAGAATGTCTTAATATATTCAATATTGTGTGTATTCAAAATGATCAATCCCCCTATATAGGAGGGGATCCTAATATAGTACATGTCTAATAATGATGGGGAAATACTATTGGTACAACTGTGTGATGGCTCAGTACGAATTTATACTATTCTTGCAGACCTCGTCAGTTCTAACCACGTGGTCTTGGGAGCTTTCCCGTTCGAAAGTGCTTCGGGGCCGAGCCTTAGGCTATGCTTCGAGCCATTGAGGTCAGGCTTAGAACGTCATAGAAGCCTTAAAATCTGTCTTTCCTAATTTTGACCGTATACAGTTTGTCCCCGCGCTTCTTAGAATGAAATGATAAAAAACGATGTTGACCCCGATTTTCTTGAACCTCTCGTGAGATGTCACATTCGTGATGTAGGCGCTCAAAACGATCGAAACGTCCCGTTAGTTCATTCCCCAAAAAGCATTGAATACATCAAAGCGTCTCGTCCATTCATTCCCCCCAGAAACATTGAATGCACCGCCGGTCCGCTTCCACGAAAAACATCAAATGCGCCATCAGTTTCGTCGTATTTTCTCTATACATGGGGGATTTCTTGAACCAAAGATTCACTCATTCTTTCTTCAACCATCTTCAGCCCTTTCCCTTTTCTATATCCTCTTGTGATCTCTTATTCTTATGGTTCAAACCTGTGACCACAAGGTCATCAGGCAGCAACCTTACCAGTTATGCCACGACTCTTTTTCAAAGCATTTCCCCTCTAAGTGGAATTATGCTGAGTTGTTATTTTTGTTATTATTGTTGGATCAAATCAACGAGAGGAGGGTCTCAAATTCTTCCTGTATCAGAAGATCTATGTGGACTATAAACCGTTGCTCATCCCTTTTTAATTCAACCTGGTATGGCGCTTCGCTCCTTTTGCTTTTTATGGAGTGAGGTGGCGTTATCTACTAACTTTTGCATTCCACATCAGTACAATATCTCGAGAAGTGGCTTCACAATAGTAGTACTAACAAGATCCATACTCGCCAAATTTTTCACTAGGCCACAATTTTCCTTGCTTGTTAAAAGCTTTTGCTCTTTGATAGGCTATAGCCTTTTCTTCATCTATTGCTGCTTGCTGCTTCGGAGGAGGTTCTCAAAGACAATGCTCTAAAGATCGAAATGGGGTCCTCTAGGAAACGGTTCTCGAAGATTTTGCTCCCGAGGATATACCCTCGAAAGTAGATTAGGCTTTTTAGCTATTGTTTTTTGCTTCTTTGTTTCTATGTAAGGACCCCTTGAGGGCTTTTGTAATCATCTTTTATTAAATATAAGTGTTTTTTCATTTTGCGCTCGACTTGTGTTGAACTCCATTTTGCGTTTGTTTGTGAAAAATCCAAGTGTATGACTATATCGATCGGTCCGAATACTGAGCCCGGATATAATAAACTCTTAGATTTTTGATTGATTTATATGATACTCCTTGAAAGCTGGCCCATCACATCCACCGATATCTAGCACTTGGTACAACCACCCCAACTTTTTCTTTCTTCATTGCTCTCTTATCCTTTCCTGAAGGAGCATAAGTGGGGATATAGAGTAAATCTAGTGACATGTACGTGAAGTTCAATAGGACAATCACAATCACATATCACTCTTAACATAATTTTGCAGGAACTTCACATAAACAGACCATGAAACTTAATAATGACAACAAATTAGCTTACCCTATATAATTTAAGTACCAATTGTTTTTTCAAAAAGGTCATCTTGGCTTATTTCAAAAAGTATCTACTTCAAACTTGATATGACTTTTCTCATTACAATTCCGATTTCCTTGGTAAACATCTTGTGACGCTTCTTTAAGTTGGTGCATACTCCAATTGCTTATGAAAGCGAGTACACTTTCAGATCCAATTATTGTAAATGAACACCTTAAATCCTCCCCCCTAGTTGAAAATGTTTACTACTTATGCTAATATAATAAGTAAGACTTTTTCTTATAAATGTGCTGAAAATATTGTTCTTTCCTTTTTTTTTTATTTTTTTAATTTATAGTGGAGATAGTCGCACGTAATGACCGTCATATTAAAGGACTCTAACTTTGCCTCCGCAGTTTGCAGGTCAAGTAAATTAGTTCGTATGCTGCATGTGCTATAACCAAACCCAAAAACATAGCTCTTTTTAGTTTTGTACAGATATTTCACCATGTTTACCTTATATTACATCTTTCATTTTCTTTTTTAATTTTCGTAAGGACTTATTTAGCCTGAATATCAGTGTAGATCATGTTTAAACATTGACCATGTAAAACCATAGTAATTTAAAGGAAGCTTTATACCAAAACAGAGGGGGAAAATGTGAACAAAGAGACAAATCAGAACATGCACATATAATGGGAAGAAAAACAATATTCATAAGCACAAAATAAGAAGATACGAACAGGACAGGACGAAAGTAGAAACCAAATTGACACCCAATTTCAACCAAAAGAAAAGTAAAAGAAACACTTTTTGTGAGGTTGTTGATCACGCCCAACTATGCCTTCTAAAAAGGACAATGCGGTCGTTGCAAATATAATCCGCTTTACAAGTCCGGAGTCGAATCCCACATAGAACTAACCTATCAATTACCTTTGTCGGAATCACTAAATCCTTTATAATCAATTTCACAAACTTTGTAAACAATAGTTGATGGTATTTCTACTAACTAAGATTGAAACGTGTAGCTCAACTGGTAAAGGCCTGAGGACAAAGTCATTCAGGTCGCCAGTTCGAATCCCACCAGGGCCACTAGGGGCATTACAAACCGGTCGCGTCTCCAGGGCCTCGTGGAACTAACCGTGCACCCGCATTGAAACAGCGGGCTCCGATGGGTACAACTAGTCGGGTTCGCAAAGCGAGTCCCGGAAACCACGATTATAAAAAAAAAAAAAAAATTACAGTTGTAAACTAAATATTCTGGGTTATAAATAATAATGAGAAGGTTCTAAGGTAGTGATTTCTCATATTGATGGAATCCCTTCCGGTATGTTTCATATAGATTCACCAAAATATCTCTATCAATCATGAGCACTCTTTTTACCGTAGATCTCTCCCGAGTAATTGTGATAATTTGTACGCACTCTCCCGAGCTATGCTAGCTGACTTTGTTTATTACAGCTCACTTTAGATCACACCCAAGGCTTCGTTATCCCTAATCCCGCTTTTAAACCCGTAGTTATAGATCCCTCTTATACTTTAGGAGTGGTGTTGTTCAATAATTACCTAAATATGCACTCTCTCCCGAGTTATGCACACTAAATAGGCACATCTAATTGAGAATCCTGTCAATTAACTACAATAAACACGTAATTGAACAAATAGAGATTAACCGGCAAACTATATGAACATAATCAAGAAGTTCATCCTTCAATAGGTTCCATCAAAACCTTAGACTAAAGTATTTAGCTACTCATAACAACTTGAAGATAATCTATGAAAATATTTATCATGGAAAATTGCAAGAAAAAGAAGAAATAAAGAACTATGATGTTTTGGGTGATCTCTCACACGTGTGTTCTTGCCCAAAGTACTATCAAAACAAATCTGACCTAATGTGGCCGAAATCCTACTTTTTATAAGGGTTTTACACCAAGTTTTTCCGACTTGACACTTTCGTCCCTGGCTTTTTCACGTTCTGCCGCGGTCGCACCGCGGTTACGCCGGGAACGCGGCCAAATGGGTCCTCTGAATCTCCAGCTCTACTCTGCCGCGGTCCTACCGCGGTTACGGTCTGACCATGGCAGGCCAATTTCAGCACTTCTTTGACTTTTCACTTGGTGCATTTCTTGGGCATTGTTTGATTGGCCTCATTTTCTCCGTGATTGATCCCAAACTTGCTCCATTGACTTCTTTCGTTGGATATCGCCTGCAAAGCATAAAAAGCACTAATCAGAGCATTTGGTTATCACATTTTACACAAAGCTATACAAAAATGTGGTTCTTTAGGGTCTAAATATAGTCTAATTCACCTATTATCAACACCCCACACTTAAATGATCTTTGCTCGTCCTCGAGCAAGTTGAACCACACTTTTAGGCCTATTCATTAGATGCATTACCCTTTTTATGTCACACCTGCTATTATGACAGAACAACCTAAGCAGTGCAACAACCACACCTCAGATGAAGACTCTAATGCCATGCCACACTCGTGCTTACTCTATATACTCTAACAGAAGTGAAGACTTGCTTTTTCTTCTTGAGTTAAATGTCGTCACATCACATTTTTGAGAGAAGTTCCACACATATGAAATCAAACAACAAGGAACTGTAGATAGGAAGAATTCACTCACTCTCAGCAAAGAACATTCATATGCCACACAGATACACCATAAGCTTGCCCTTAGTGTAATACTCTACTAATCGAATTGTTCAGTCTAATATCAATAGAGCTTCATTTGGTTGTAATGTAGGCTACGGGACAGGTAGGATACATGTAGATATAAGAGTGACTACACCTCCCTAAGCACTTTAATACATACATTTTCTCAATTAAACCTCATCCTTATGTCACCCCAAAATTCCACATTCACATCAATGTAACTACCTCATTCTTCTTTAAGCACTCTTGCATCAAGAGCCACCACTTATCTAGGAGTTTTTATGCGTATTAATTTTTTTTTCAATTCAAATGGCTCTTCCTTTTTGAAAACAGTGCACCTTTCTTCTTATTCAACTAGTTTCACTCAAAAGCCAAACCGACCACCCCACACTTTAACTTTTACAAGGTTCATAACAATTCAAGTGCTCATGAGAGGTGAAAAGGTTTAAATAGATGGTTAATTCAAACAAATGGGTACGACTTGTAATGTGGTTGCCAAAGAAAAAGGATTATAAGCTCAAAGGGGTTAACTATGGTAATATGTACAGGTGGATGATTATATAGGTTACATAAAGAAATGCCTAAATCATCTCTAAGATCAAACAACTACTATTTCGCTTTGCACACACACGGGGCAAGTTCTAGGTATCGCATGCAAGCACAGAATACATGTATAACCTCACACACACTTGGCATGTAACTCATTCCGAATTAGTTTGTCAACACAATAACATGAGCATTCAAGTAAGACAAGGTGTGCAAAATTAAGGCATAAGATTAAGTGTCTACACGTGAGCGTAGACGTCACACCCTCAAGTTCGTTTTAAGTATTTGCAGGTATGAACACCACGGGATGCATTATTTCCCAACCCTTCTTAGCCCACAAGAGTCCTAAGGGTCCTAAAATCTATTAAAGAAAAATCTACCTTACCCGGTTCAAGAAAAACCCTTGGAAAAGAACCGTGGTCAAAAGAAAAACCAAGGGGGAATTACTACACTACCTAAAAAGAAAATTAAAAAATCTTTTTGGCTTTTTTATTAGACTACTTCCCTCAAGAATACTGTCTAGGTGGTCCGTCATCAGGAAGAGTCTCCTAACTTTTCTAGTTTTTTTTATCCGACTTTAACCCTCAAGAAATCCGTCGACAAGTGTCCGTCGTTGGGCCAAGTCGGTGACATCTAAGCTACATATGCAACAACACATATGTACACAAATCATATATACACATACCCAAGTCTCCCACCCCACACACAAAAAGTATGGCATGTCCCCATGTCATAAAACAATTAAAGAGCAGAAGGGTAAGAGAACTTCCCTGGTCATCAGTCTGAGTCAGAGACGGTGTTGGGATCCACGTGACAGGCCCTCCCTAAAGCACAAAACCAAGCCATCACCCAGCTCTCAGACCTGGCCTGTCGTCTAGACATGGCATCCAAACGAACATGCATGCTATCTATGGAGGTGCGTATTTCCGCCACATCTTCCTCCATAGAAGGCAACAAGGGTCGGCTTGAGTATGATCTAGGATAATCCGCCCCGGTTCGGTATTGCCGTGAGGATCTAGCTGCATCATAAGACCTCCGGGGTGGTGCCATGGTTGCTGGGGCATCATCATCATCCAGGTCAATATGTGTAGGTGCATCTCTGCCCACTTTGATCTTGGACGTTTTGAAAGCTGTTTTGGGGGGTAAAGTGCCATACGTAGGATTGACTGGAACATCCACTAGCATACATAACCTCGTCACCAGTGAGGGGAAGTAAAACCCCTTAGTCATCAGAGGAGACCGGAGGATCATTTCATCTCCAATGATCTTAGCAATATCGACGTCCTTTCTGGTCACAAAGCACCAAACCAATAAAGCACGCAAGCTATTCACATCTGTTGTGTTGCTCATGGGCAACAATCTGCTGCAAATCATAGTGAACCAACACTTAGCTTCCCAGGTGAATGACTTGGAATGCAGGGTCATGTTCTCCTGAATCCAAATTGGCCTTCCCCCTGAGTATAAAGAGTCAGTCAAAGTGCCCCAGTCTACCCCTGGAGAATTGTGGTAATAATCATTATCACTAGTGAATGGGGGCAACTGCAGGACCTGGCAAATTTTCTGGACTGAGGAATCAACTACTTTGCCCCGCACCACCACCGAACGACACATATATTCTGGGCAGTTCGCGTATAACCCCGGGACTATCATTGGGTTTGCCGTGTTAGGTTCATCGAATATGTACTCCATCCCCCTCCGGCGGATTTCTTCGTACATATCCGGCTTTTCAGCACGGAGGGAGGCCCTGTCAATACCAATCCCTGGGAAAAAGTTCTTAGTGGCTTTCGCATGAAACCTGTCCTAGGCCTCCTCGGACGTGAACCGGGTGGCATCATACGTGGGCACGTCAGAAGTACTTTCCGAATTTCTTTGCTTCTTTCTGGCCATCGTACCTGCAATCAGTTCATCATAACAATCAGGGCCAGCCAAACATGTGCCAGTCGGATGGATATTCAGACTTCTCCACCCGCTGGCACCAAACAATTACCCAAAGTGGACAATATCCACTATTGTCCCCACACCACTCATCAACAATACAATTTCGCCCTATAAAACCCCACTACAAGCTTTCATCAATACACATAGTTGAATGCTACCACCACCCACCCCATACACAAATTGTCAACTAGAATTACACCCTACACTTATACAAAACAACCCCAAACACCAACTACAATACCAACTTGGAGTCTAAAATCCCATTGCAACTAAAATCAAGAATTATCTACAATAAGCACTACATAATGTAAAATACATACAACATAGGGAAAATTAGAACAACTTACTTGAGGATTATCGTGGAGTCTTGAAAAAGAAAAGAAAAGGAAAAAAAAATTGGGGGGTGGCTGCTGGGTAGAGGGGTGGTCGTTTTTGGGGAGGGGTTTTATTTAGGTGGTTAGGGTTCGGACAATAGTGATGGGAAGAAGAAGGAAGAAGAGAGAGTATGTTGTTGGGAAGAAGAAGAAGAAGAAGAAGAAGAAGAAGAAGAAGAAGAAGAAATAAGAAGAAGAATGAAAAAAAAAATGGTGGAAAAAGGAAGAAGGATGGAAGAATTGAGAGTTTGGGAGGAAGAAGAAGAAAAGATTTGAGAGACTTCAGAGATAAGATAGAGAGAAAAGTGGAGAGGGGCGGTTGGGGAATGGGAGGGGTTGTGGGTAAGTTAGGGTAATTGGGGGGGGGGGGGGAAAATAATTTTTTTTTTGCTGCACGTACTTGGGCCCGTTTTGGTCCACCGCGATCCTGCCACGGTTACGTCGCGACATCGGTGGGAAAACTTCATAGAGGGGATTCCACCACGGTCCTACCGCACTTACGCCGAGACCGCGGTGGGAAAACTTCAGAGAGGGGATTCCACCGCGGTCCTACCGCAGTTACGTCGCGACCGCGGTGGACCCATTACTGGTTGCCTATTGCTTGGGTTTTGTTCATTGTTATGCCCCCTAGGCACTATTTTTACCTCTTTTTAGGCCTACCTTACCCATGGTATGTCCAGGCTCGTGATGCAACTACCTCCACACTAACCTGCATATATACAACATGTTAGAAGTTCTACTATCGTGGGTTGCCTCCCATAAAGCGCCTGATTTAATGTCGCGGCACGACGCAGCACGAGCGTTAGATTCGATCAACCTTACAAACTACACTGACAACACATTTGTGGGTTGCCTCCCACACAGCGCCTGATTTAACGTCGCGGCACGACGCATGTGAGCGCATTTAGGGCTCGCTCGACCTCTAAGGTTCAGTCAGGTGGATCTCAAACCCTTCCTTTGGTTCGTTCATGCGCACATATAGTTTTAATCTCTGCCCATTGACTCTAAATGTACGAGAGTCTTTCTCAACGGCGATCTCTATAGCACCTGAAGGGAATACTTCAACCACTCGAAATGGTCCAGACCATCTTGACTTAAGCTTATCAGGGAACAGCCGCAATCTTGAGTTATAGAGCAATACCGTGTCCCCGGGTTTGAAATGTCGCTCAACAATGTGCTGGTCGTGTAACCTCTTCATTCTTTCCTTGTACAATCTTGTGCTCTCAAAAGCCAGATGTCTAAACTCGTCAAGCTCATGCAACTCAGTGATTCTAGTTGTGCCTGCAGCTTCAATATCTAAGTTCAACTGCTTCAATGCCCACCACGCTTTATGTTCAAGTTCAACTGGAAGGTGGCATGCCTTTCCAAATACCAACTTATACGGTGACATACTAATTGGTGTTTTAAATGCGGTCCTGTAGGCCCAGAGTGCATCATCTAGCTTCCTCGCCCAATCAGTTCTTGTGGCGTCCACAGTCTTGGTCACAACACTCTTGATCTCTATGTTGGACACTTCCTCCTGCCCACTAGTTTGCTGGTGATACGGAGTAGCCACCTTGTGGTGCATGTCATACTTAACAAGCAACTTTTCGAAGGCTCCATTACAGAAGTGAGTGCCTCCGTCGCTTATAATCGCTCGTGGTGTCCTAAATCAGGTGAATATGTTCTTCTTCAGGAATCCCACCACTACTCGTGCATCATTAGTGGGTAAGGCAGTAGCTTCTACCCACTTGGACACGTAGTCCACAACAACCAGTATGTATTTATTGCCAAATGAGCTTACGAAGGGGCCCATTAAGTCAATCCCCCAGAAGTCAAACATTTCCACCTCTTGAATAGGGTTCATGGGCATCTCGTGGCGACGGAAAATGTTCCCGGTCCGCTGACATTCATTACAGCCCTTCACCCATAGTCGTGCGTCCCTAAACACTGTTGGCTAAAAGAATCCGCCCTCAAGAACTTTCGCAGCTGTCCTGACCCCTCCAAAATGTCCTCCATATGCCGATGCGTTAAAAGCCTGCAAAACAGAAGATTGTTCTATCTCGGGGACACACCTCCGGATCATATTGTCAACACATATTATAAACAAATAAGGCTCATCCCAATAATACATGCGGCTATCACGATAAAACTTTTTTCTTTGGACAGATGAAAGGTCGTGAAGAACTACATCACTGGCTAGGTAATTAGTAAAGTCTGCATACCATGGTGCTTCCTCAAGATTAGTAGCGAGCAGATGCTCATCTGGAAAGGTTTCCAGGATCTCTTCGACCTTGGTTGCTTTTTCAACTCCTTTAAGTCGTGATAGATGATCAGCGACTTGATTTTCTGTGCCCTTACGGTCACGAATTTCGAGGTCGAATTCTTGCAACAGCAGCACCCAACGAATTAGGCCCGGCTTAGACTCCTTTTTCTCAATTAGGTACCTGAGAGCTGCTTGGTCAGTATATATGATTACCTTGGAACCAATCAGATATGATCGGAACTTGTCGAAAGCAAACACCGCGGCCAACATCTCCTTCTCAGTCACAGTGTAATTCAGTTGGGCTCTACTCAGCGTTCTACTAGCATTGTATATTAGATACATCAGCTTGTCTTTCCACTGCCCCAGCACTGCCCCCACTGCGTAGTCACTAGCGTCACACATGAGTTTGAACGGTTGCTCCCAGTCGGGGGCAACTATGATAGGTGTTGTGACTAGCCTCTTTTTCAGCTTCTCAAATGCTACCCTGCAATCATCAGAAAACAAGAAAGGGTGATCTTTTTCTAACAACTTACAGAGAGGGTTGGCGATCTTTGAGAAGTCCTTTATGAATCGCCGATAGAAACCGACATGCCCGAGGAAGCTTCTGATTGCTTTGACTGAAGTTGGAGGGGGTAGCTTTGCTATCACATCTACCTTGGCACGATCCACCTCAATTCCTTTGCTTGACACCCGGCGTCCCAAGACTATACCTTCTTGTACCATAAAATGGCACTTCTCCCAATTCAAAACTAGATTAGTCTCGATACACCGCTTTAGCACACGAGTCAGATTTATCAGGCACTCATCAAATGAGCTCCCCACCACTGAGAAGTCATCCATGAACACCTCCATGATATCATCTACCATGTCAGTGAATATGGCCATCATGCACCATTGAAATGTGGCGGTGCATTGCATAGGCCAAAGGGCATCCTCCGAAAAGCATAAATGCCATACAGGTAAGTGAGCAAGATCTTCTCTCTGTCCTCCGGTGCAATGGAGATCTGATTGTACCCGGAGTACCCATCCAGAAAATAGAAATGTGACCTCCCTGCCAATCTGTCTAACATCTGATCAATGAAGGGAAGTGAGAAGTGGTCTTTCCGGGTGGTTAGATTTAACCTTCGATAGTCCATGCAAATTCTCCAACGCGTGACGGTTCTTGTAGAGATCAATTCATTCTTATCATTCTTGACTACCATCATGCCACCCTTTTTAGGAACACATTGAACTGGGCTAACCTAGCTGCTGTCAGAGATTGGGAAAATGATTCCCGCATCTAACCACTTGATTACCTCTTTTTTCACCACTTCCTTCATATTGGAGTTCAACCTTCTTTGGTGTTCCCTGGAAGGTTTGTGTCCCTCTTCCAGTAGAATTTTGTGCATACAGTAGGCCGGGATGATCCCCTTAATGTCTGCCATGGTCCACCCAATGGCCTTGCACTCCTTCAGTACCTGCAATAGTTGTTGAGCCTGCACATCTAACAAAGTAGATGAGATAATAACAGGTAACGTGGAGTTAGGTCCAAGAAATTCATACCTGAGATGGACGGGCAATGTCTTTAATTCCAGCTTTGGTGGTTCTTCGATGGATGGCTTGGCTGGAGGAGTTTCTCGATTTTCTAAGAGCAAGGGCTCAAACTCTAGGGGTCTATTCCAAAACCTTCTACCCTCTAATGCCAACACCCATTCCGCCAGATCCTCTCCATTTACCTCATCCAAATTCATTAGACATGCAGCAAGGGGGTCCTCAATAGTCAGCCTTTCATCATCAGTCTCTACAATCACATCCACGACATCAATTAGAGAGCCATTGGAGAATTCACTTGGTCGCCTCATAGATTTTTACACATTAAATGTTATTTTTTCATCGTTTAGTCTCATCTTGAGCTCCCCAGTCTCACAATCAATTAGATCTCTCCCCGTGGCCAGGAACGGTCTTCCTAAAATTATGGGAATCTCTTCATCCATCTTACAGTCTAGGATTACAAAGTCTGCAGGGAACACAAATTTTCCTACCTGAATCAGCACATCGTCTAAAATTCCAGAGGGTCGTTTCACAGTCCTGTCAGCCAGCTGCAACAACATAGAGGTGAGTCTAGCTCTTCCAATGCCCAACCTCTTATAAATTGCTAGGGGCATAAGATTGATGCTGGCCCCTAGATCACATAGTGCCTTAGCAAAAGCAAAATTACCAATAGTGCATGGGATTGTAAAGCTCCCTGGATCAGACAGCTTTTCCGCAATTGGTCTAGTCACCACTGCACTACAGGTCTGAGTAAGAGTAATTGTGGCCAAGTCTTGAAAATCAAACTTTCGGGACATCAAGTCCTTCATCATTTTCGCAAACCCAGGCATCTACTTTAAGGCTTCAATCAATGGTATATTTACGTGGATTTGCTTCAGCATGTCAAAGAACTTCTTGTATTGCTCTTCCTTTTTGTACTTAGCCAGCCTTTGGGGGAAAGGTGCAGGGGATCTCTTTTTGCCATTCACTTGGGACTGATCTTTCTCAACTTCTAAATCAACCACTGGCTCCTGGACTGTTTCAGCTTCTTTCTCGGTCTCCTTCTGAATGCTCAGTAGGCTGGACAGTCACCTCTGTCAGTTTCATTAATTCATATAGCTCGATGGGCACTGGTATGGGTGTCTCAGCTTGTCTAGCTTCTCGAGCCCTTTCTTACTCTTCATCTAGATCTCTGCCATTACGTAGAATCACCGCCATCAGCTGCTTCGGTCCCTAATTTTTTGGATTTATCTGAGTGTCTGCAGGTAGTGTTCCATGAGGACGATTGTTCAGAGACATCGAAATCTGGCCCACCTGTACCTTAATATTTTTGATTGTTGCATCATGTGCATCGAATCTCTCATTGATTTTTGCATTAGACCCAATAACCTGCCGCATCATTGCTTCAAGTCTAGCAAAACCATCTTCCTGCCTTCCACCATGCTGCTGCTGAGGTGGGTGGTACCCCTGCTGCTGATTCTGATTATTATATCCCTGTGGTCGTGGGTAAGGTGCCATATNTTCCATATTTAGACACATAGTTTATGTCTTCAAGGTAGTGATGATAATTGTGTTCTGCATTCCACTGATTACCAACTGGCTGACTAATGCAAGATTCGCACAAGCCCCCATTGGTAGTATCAACAATGTGTACCTGCTGTTTCTGCCCTGACTCTTCCACCTTTTTGGTAAGTATGCTCATCCGTGTCAATAAGGTGGCCATGTTTCAGCCATAGAATTGGATAGATCTAAAGGCACTGAGTGCACCACTGGAGTGATGGGTGCACCTCTGGTTACCCAGCCCAAATTCTGTGCCATCTTGTCAAGCAGACTCTGACCCTCTCTCCATGTTTTGCTTAAGAATGCCCCACCAGCTGAAGCATCGACAATGTTATTTACGCTATCTAACAATCCCATATAGAACCGCTGCCCCAACATTAGATCTGGAACACCATGGTGTGGACATATGACCAACATCCCTTTAAAACGCTCCCATGTTTCATGCAAAGTCTCTATCGGTCTCTTTTTAAAGCTCAAAATCTCATCAATTTGTTGAGCAGTTTTATTGGGTGGATGGAACTTGTTGTGAAATTGCTTGACTAGTTCATCCCATGTTGCTATAGAATTTATGGGGAGTGAATTCAGCCAAGTCTGGGCAGCTCCTGTCACTAAGAATGGAAATAATAACAGTTTGATTGCTTCCGGAGTTACACTAGGTTGCCTTTGGGGTTTGCAGATAGATAGGAAATTCTTTAAGTGCTGCTGAGGATCTTCAACTTGTGACCCCGAAAATAGTCTCCTATTCTGCAACAAGTGCAACATGTTATTCGTGATTTGGAATGACTCAGCCTGTATCTGCGGGACTACTATCGCTGTGGATAGATTCTCAGCTGTGGGCTGTGCACAGTCATAGAGAGCAGCCTCTGGTGCTGGCGCTATTGGTGCTGCTGGGTTTAACTGGTTATCTCCCATGATTGTTTCGAATTGTGCACTTGTTGGTTGTTGTTTGTTTTGTCGGTTGGCTCGATTCAAAACCCTGAAAAATTTCTCAGGATCTGATAATGCTTCTAATACTTCACCAGATCTCGATGAGTTTCTAGGCATGCACCTGTGCAACCAAGTCAACAAACGTTAAAATTTCAATGTAAAATTGGAGTGTAAAGAAAACTGACTACACTAAGAATTTTTGTACTTCTTTCAATTGTAATTGATAACACCGTTAATTCCCCGGCAATGACGCCAAAATTTGATCATGCCCAATTATGCCTTCTAAAAAGAACAATGCGATCGTTGCAAATATAATCCGGTTTACAAGTTCGGAGTCGAATCCCACAGAGAACTAACCTATCAATTACCTTTGTCGGAATCACTAAATCCTTTATAATCAATTTCCCAAACTTTGTAAACAATATTTGATGGTATTTCTACTAACAAAGATTGAAAGTAAATAACAGTTGTAAACTAAATATTCTGGGTTATAAATAATAATGAGAAGGTTCTAAGGTAGTGATTTCCCCTATTGATGGAATCCCTTCCGGGTATGTTTCATATAGATTCACCAAAATATCTCTATCAATCATGAGCACTCTTTTTACTGTAAATCTCTCCTGAGTAATTGCGATAATTTTTTAGACGCACTCTCCCGAGCTACGCTAGCTGACTTTGTTTATTACAGCTCACTTTAGATCACACCCAAGGCTTCGTTATCCCTAATCCCACCTTTAAACCCGTAGTTATAGATCCCTCTTATACTTTGGGAGTGGTGTTATTCAATAATTACCTAAATATGCAGTCTCTCCCGAGTTATGCACACTAAATAGGCACAGCTAATTGAGGATCCTGTCAATTAACTACAGTAAACACGTAATTGAACAAATAGAGATTAACCGACAAACTATATGAACATAATCAAGAAGTTTATCCTTCAATAGGTTCCATCAAAACCTTAGACTAAAGTATTTAGCTACTCATAACAACTTGAAGATAATCTACAAAAATATTTATCATGAAAAATTGCAAAAAAAAGAAGAAATAAAGAACTATGATGTTTTGGGTGATCTCTCACACTTGTGTTCTTGCCCAAAGTACTCTCAAAACAAATCTGACCTAATGTGGCCGAAATCCTACTTTTTATAAGGGTTTTACACCAAGTTTTCCCGACTTGACACTTTTGTCCCTGGCTTTTTCGCGTTCTGCCGCGGTCGCACTGCGGTTACGTTTGGACCGCGGCCAAATGGGTCCTCTGAATCTCCAGCTCTACTCTGTCGCGGTCCTACCGCAATTACGGTCTGACCGCGGCAGGCCAATTTCAGCACTTCTTTGACTTTTCACTTGGTGCATTTCTTGGGCGTTGTTTGATTGGCCTCCTTTTCTCCATGATTGATCCCAAACTTGCTCCATTGACTTCTTTCGTTGGATATCACCTGCAAAGCATGAAAACCACTAATCAGAGCATTTGGTTATCACATTTTACACAAAGCTATACAAAAATATAGTTCTTTAGGGTCTAATTATAGTCTAATTCACCTATTATCAGTTGTCATCCTGGAACCAATTTCTTATGAATGAAATACCAATGTGTGTGAAACTAGTAGGTACACTATGTCACCATCAACTTTTTTTTCCATACACTACGGTAAGCTGGAAAATTGATAAAATCCATAGTTTCCTTTTTTCATGTCAATCCATATGATAAATGTTGGGCACATGCCACGTTGTCTAGTCAAAGTCCCAATGGCCTAATCCTATTCGCTTTTGGTTTTCAATCCTATTTGGAATTGGATTCGATTTATTCCTATTTTGAGTGGATTTTGGTTTTAAGAGAAAGTATCACTCATGATCTATAAATAGGACAACATTGGAGAATTATTCTATGCTCATTGATACAAGTCTTTGAAAGACTTAAGCACATAAGAGTGGGTTTTGAAAGAGCTTTCGTCAAGAGAGAAGAGAGAAGAAAAGTATTTGTTTTGCTGCAGATTTTTATTCTGACCAGCCAACTTCAAATCATGTTTCCGTTTCATTAACCGTTGGATCAGGCTGAAATTTTTACTGAGTGTTCGTAACATCTTGATCTTAGATTTGAATGGTGGAGATCGGATTTAGATGCTCGTAGCATCTGATTTCGAGCCTCGAACAACAGCTTCATTTTTGTGGATTCTCCTCTTTCTTGTTGCTCTTGTTACTATTGTTGCTCCGTATTTGGTAATTGTTGTGTAGCCAATTTGGAGAACTTTTGTAACCCTCTTATTATTATAGTGGAGCTTTTTGGATCTTTGTGATCCCGTAGTTTTTACCTTCGATTTGAAGGATTTTTCACGTTAAAATTTGGTATTCTTTATCTTTTTTATTTTCGGGTTTGCCTCTTCATCGACGTAACAAAAAATTGATATTACCCAAAATGTATCTTAATATTACCTCTCAATATGAGCCGCCCACATATCAGTATGAAACAGCTCCAAAAATGGATATTTAGACCAATCACTTGTCAAGAAATTGAGGAGGATGAAGGACTGAATTCCAATACAAAAAATGCCCACGACAAACTTTTGTAATTTCTATATAGTAGTAAAAAAATTAACATATATATGTAGGTTGGCATGCAAAGAGATAAATATAGGAGGATGGAGGCTAAGAGTACTTGAAGGATTTGTGATAGTCATAGCATTTAGTCAACTGCTCTATGTTCTCATGCTTCATGCTGGAGAGAGTCTTTAGGTGTCTTTTACATTTGTTATTTACTCTTATGTAGAATTAGGAATGTGCTTTTAGAAATTTGGGTCTTTGGGTCTTCTCTTAAGGAGGATTGGCTTGAAACCATGAATTCATCATTTGTTTCTTCAACAAGTCATGGTGACACAATGAACTATAATTTAGAAGAATATTTGGTTCTTCATATTTTTTCTCATCGAGGATTACAACTCAAAATTTGTTCATTGTGTCAACATGACTGCAAATCTAATGCAGAGTTTCTTTATCACTTCTGAATAAACATCTTCATCCGAACTTGGTAGATGACATTGTCTTTCTTTCTCCTCATTCCTTGTAGATGATAGTGTCTTTCTTTCTCTTTATTCCTGAAATGAAACTAGCTTTAGTGACTAAAAAGACTTGCAAGTTTGGAATTTTCATGATAGATAGTGTTTTTAGTGATTTGCTGTAGAGGAGGGGCTGGGTTAATAGTTTTAATGTAGATGAAAGTATCACATATATTGGAGGTGGGCGTCCAACTAGCTAGTAGACCTAGTAATAGTATATCTTGATTTTGAAAGGCAATGGGGTTAAAGTAAAAGAAATACACATTGAACTCTCCAATGCATAATTATCAAAAGAGACTAATTCTTCAATGCATACTAATCAAAATATACTAACTCTTGTCACACCTCCTTTTCGCGGGGATAGGGAGTTTTTTACGTTGATCGAAATAAAATTATTTTTATTTAATTTCAGGATCGTCACTTGGGATAATTTATGATATCACAAGTCATCGGTTTAACATTCCGAATCGAGGAAGTTTTGACTCTGTTTTAAAGTTAGCGAAACCAGAAGACCGGGCAAGGAATTGTGTTAACCCGAGAGAAGGGGTTAGGCATTCCCAGGTTCCATGATTTTAGCACGGACGCTCAACTGTTAATAATTGACCTAATTTCCTAATTTATTATATATTTAAACCTATTGCGCATTTTTAAACTCTTTAACTGCTATTAATATTTATGAAAATTATTTAAATAAGTCGCGATGTCGTGCATTTATTATTTTTGTCCACATTGCGAATCGTGTCAAGTAAAACGCACCCGCAATTTACAATATGTATTATTATTATTATTATTGTTGTTGTTGTTGTTGTTATTGTTATTGTTGTTGTTGTTGTTGTTGTTGTTGTTTGAAGTTATGATCGAGTCACGTGAAACGCACACTCGAATTGAGGATTATGTATCATGACTATGCCAAGGGAACCGTACCCATAGTCACGGTGATTATTATTAACACGCCTAAAGCAAACTACGGTATTCATAATTATTCATCTCCTATATTTAAGATTATTGCAAGGCCATGAGTTATGGAAGTCAATTGTGGATGAAGTATAAATTTAATTAAAGAGAATCAACATGATTACTGATATATCTAAGTTGTTGGACGCATTTGACAAATAAAAAAGATAAAGAGGACTAAATAAAAGAATGGTCCAATTCATACTCATTTCATTTAAACTTCTTATTTCATTCAAAGGATGTAAACCAATTAGCTACTAATGAGCTTTGGGCATCCCTCACTCCAAGAAAGGCTCCACTTGCATGATTAGGTTCACGTATTCAGAGTCATACAAACACTCAAAAGGTTGGCCATCAATTTCATTTTTGACAGCATGAAAGCTGAAGTTCTTAGCAGACAATTAAATTCATTCTTACATTTTATAGCCTCAATTTGCTCATGAAAACATAAGTGGAATTTCATGAAAAAAAATGTTATGAACATATACCAACAGATCAAATGTTCAATTTGTCAGTCCTATATCAGTTAATAAATGTCACACCCTGCTTTTAAATTGTGCCAACTCAATGCACCTATCTCGCCTTATGATTTACTAACTCATGACCAAATTGACTGTAAGGAGAAACAATTCACAAATCCAAGTAAGCAACAGAGAATCCTATCACGTAATATTCCACACGACGAAACCAAAAGCTGAGTTTAAGATCAGTTAACACGTGCCTTTTAAAAAAATCAGATTAACCATCCCATAAAATCTATAAAAAATGAAAACCTTTCCAATTAGTGAACTACACTAATTGTTGATGAATAAAAAAATTACAGTCACTATTTACAAAACAATCGACATGTTCAAAAGGGTGTCACAAAATCAGTTTCTGCATTTAATTATCGCGAACGAAACAGAGGCAGACACGATGAGAAATCACAAAAGAAAGCAGTTGGAACACCTAAAAATGAACTTTAGAACATGGAAACTACTCTACTACTTGTGAACAATTTGAAATGCACGCCATCTTACGTTATATATAATCAACAAAAGCTAGCAAACACAAACAACATATCCAAGAACTATTGAACGAGAAGCAAACATCACGAGGCAGATTAGTGCGACATTCAGCAAGATTCAAATATTTTGTTCCTATCGACCATTCCTACGTCAAACAACAAGAACATAGAACTAACATTGTTCAAAAAGCAAAGGTGAGCCCAAATCAAACATTTAGACGCAATTCTTTTAAGACTAAATGTTAAGAACCCAAAGGTGTTAACGACTACCATAGCTCTTATAATACTTTCAATCACACACAAAAAAAAAAGTAAAAGGGTCAGAATTTGAAACAAAGATCAACTCGATCAGAACTGCGAATTTGACGACGAAACTCGAACTTAAACACCTCAATCGATCGCCATTTTTGAAAGCCAAAATCAAAGAAGAAGCTAAATTTTCTGGTGTATTTCGACTTTGAAACAAAAAAAATGAAACTAAAACCAACTAATTTTTTTTTTGTTATATGCAATGATACCAGAAGATGGAAAATCTAAAACTCAAGAACAAAACCTAATTTTTCTTTCTTCCAAAAATTTCTCCCCTTAAAAACCGAAAAATCCTCCAATTTATAGCCTCTCTCTAACCTTCTCTCCTTGGATGCCAAAGAATCCGAAAATGACCCCCAAAAATCCAGAAAAAAATCTCAAATTGGCGAGATAAGACAGATGTAAGGAGTAGATCGAGTGTAACTCAATCCTACACCCCACATTTTTCCTATTTTCACCAAAAGAGCATAAATCGTGAAATTCGAAAAGAATAATTCCGTTTGTCAGAGATCATTAGGATACGTGGCAAAGAGAGAGAGGAGGAACCATGTGCACGAGTTTGGGGTGAACTCGCCTGAGTTGGGCGAGTTTGGTGTGGAGTTGAGGCGGGTCGATGGCGGTAGAGGCGTTTGGTAAAGAAAGGTGTGCCATTGGGGAGTTGTCTCTAGGGTTAGCCTATTAGGTTATAGTTTGGTTTATATTTGGGGTGTGGGAAGGGATAATAGCCATTAGATCAAATGGAATAAAGGGGTTTAATTTAAAAGGGAAATTTGGGTGGATCTGGGTCAGATGTTAAGGGAGTTGGGCTCTGGGCCTACAAACTTTCTTGTTGGACAAATACAAACTCAAAAATTCTCATAATCGGAACTTTGTATAGCCTCTTCATAGGTCTTAGGGTCATCATTATTATGATCAACCTCATTTGATATATCATCTTGTATCAATAAATTTAATCTAGTTGGTACATGACGTTCTCGTGTAGACCTTCGAAGAGGTACTTGTACAACCCGTTCACCTTGTGCTGGATTTGATTGTTGTTCAATTTGGTTGGGAACTGGTTCATTAACCTGTTCTTGAACTTCAACCTTTAAAGATGGCAACTTCCTTG